>JACCGJ010016562.1:0-49674 GCA_013407085.1 Atriophallophorus winterbourni | reverse complement strand
GTCTCCGTGATTCAAGAGGGATGTGGAATTTATGCAGCGAATCTATCACCGCTCAACGAAACTAGTTCTCAGCATCCGAAACAAACCATATAAAGAAAGGATAGCTCAACTGAATCTGTTTGATTTTCCCTATCGACGAATCAGAGGAGACTTTATCTTACTTTACAAAACATACCATACCCCGAACCAGCCTTACATATTTATTCAGCGAAGGGATACAAGAAGTTATCGGACCCATGAATATGTGCTGGTCGTACCCCATTCCGCTGAACTGTAGAAGGTATTTTCACGCTGTCCGTGTCCGGTTTTACTTGGGAACAGTTTACCTCACCGTTGCTCACGCCCACTATCTTGCATGACTTTAAAACGAAATTAGACGAATTTTTATTGCATTATTCGTTTCCAGAACACTTATATACTGTTTAATCTTTGTTCTTATATTGTTTATACACTTAAATTTCGATTTTTACCATCCTGTGGTTGTTGTTAAGCTTGTTGCTTTTTAGACCATTAAAAACCTTGAATTACCCTTGAATTATATGAGCAATAGTTCGGAGGCAAAACGGCTTTTTTCTTTTATGTAATGAAGCTACTTTCAATTGTCCAAATCATGTGATTTCGGTGGAAAGTAGACTTCCTATTTGCCACACTTTGCAATCTATCGTTCTTAGTATATCATCTAGTTATACAGGAATAAAATTTCCAGCAAATTGTAGCAGGTGAATCTACTTATTTTAGTTGAATAGGGAATTTCGTGCAGCATATCAGTAAATGACTCTCCTAACATCCCCAAGAAGATGCCGTACACTCACGTACATCAAAACTTAAGCAAAAATAGCTTCATTGTAGTTTTATTGCCAAAAAAACTCGAAGATTTGAACTACACCGATATTTAACTATCTGTAGCCACCAAGATCAGCTAAACATTCCCTGACAATATATTGATGGATATAGATAGGAAATTCCTTCAAAATAAAATCAACTGTGTAGAGGATTGGATGGTTGCTTTCGTAAGTCGTACCAATTATTTTCCGCAGTTCAGTCGTAATCATTAGCCATATTCTGGAAAATATTTCTTTCACAGTTAATCGTGTGCTTTAAGGAGTGAATTCACTCACTCTGTCCATTTAAACAAATATTATTCTTTAATGACCATTGCATTTCTCCAACACTATTCTACACGCTCGCCATTATTTTGGATAGATTCTGCTTCACTTCAAAAATAAATAAATGATGTTGATCTACTGTATGGAAAACGATTAAGTTTCATTTGGAGGTCATGAGATCTGACGGTGTGCATTTCAAACACTATTCATGCTGAATAACTTCGCTATTTTTCTTATACATTGTACAATAACAATTAGCTCGCAACTGATTTCGAATAAATTTCATTTAAAGTTATTGCAACTGAAATATTCCGCGTGATCACGATTAAGACAACCGATTATCTGATTTTGTCTATTTTTATCAATGAATTTATTTCAACATATTTGAAGTGCTCCGGATGAGGCATCAGATCATATACCTTGATATTGACCACAAAGAGCAAACTTTCTGTCAACAACTTAGAATTTGAATTGTTTATAAATGTTTCAAAACAGGGAAAACAGTGAGAACTGAGCTTCCAGCGAAAAGCTTAGTGAGCATTCATCTATTGTTTAGAATCGAGTGCTTAACTTAGATACTTTAAAATACCTCAACAACTTTGCCTGTAAAGACGAGTAGATAATATAAGTTGACATTAAATAACTGAAACTATGTTTATTGAAAATATAATGATAGTACACATGATGACTGATGTTGCAGCAAAAGAACTGTATTATCTAGCATAGCTGAATGGCGTCTAATCAATAATCTTACATTTTCGTTCCACTGACTTTGTTATTTATGAAGGTAAATTCAATTGATTGCGTGAATACAATGTCAATCCAAGCATACATTTCTAAATTCTAATCAGATTCAATTTTTTGAATTGATATCACCACTAAATTTGAGAGGTCTGTGTAAAAATAATTGAGTATAGTCTAAATTGATGTACTGCATTCGCCAGCCGAGAATCTCCTTAAGATTTCATTAATTCCTTAATAACATGTGAACTATTAAAATATAAAATGAAGGACGAACAACATGATGTTATTCCCACTCCTCAGCACGACCGTTATGTTCCAATTGGCTTAGACACCCGCGATTGCGTGTAAACTAGTTGACCACTTTTAACCACCATACACTGCTACTTATAGATTCATAATCGATGGTAACGGTATGTAAGACAGACCAGTATCGACCGGTTGAAGGTTGCTATCGTAAAATTCGCATCTGAATCAATCGAAAAGCACCGCAATAGCACTCATCAGAACTAAAACAATGATATAGTCCACTCCACATGTCCTTCATCTACGCAATCTCTATTCATGATTCCCGGGCTGATCCTACTTAACCATTGTGTCTGCAGAAACTGCCAAGCCGTTCACCGGTCCATACCGAATTTGGAAACTAACCGCGTTTTACGCAACAGATCCAGGATCAATATCTATAAAACAATACATGAAAACTTACTAGTTTACAGAGGATTTGGCTTTCAGTAACCCAGCATTGACAACCTCATATATGAATGCTTTTTGGTGGCAAATTAAAAAGGGCCACTCTTATTGTACACGGTCAAATGATTGCCTGAAATAGAACAACGTAGAGAAGATGTGCAAGATACATCCGCTGCTTTAAAGGGCCATATTTTTACCAAAACCAGCCTGGTACCACATAACGTAAATTGACTATCCATACTGACGAAATACTTTTGTATACGTACCCAAGATTGTAATGTATGGTTACTGCAATGTATTTGCTTTTTAGAACATTCAGACCTTGAATCAACTTGAATCACATTAATGATTAATATATGCAGAATGTTAACAGTAAGCATGTCTAACAAAAATTAACTGATAAAATTAGGCCACAGCACACAGGTGTTTACTTCGCGTTAAGTGTCGCTGATTAGTATGATTGCGCCACGTATAAAGCAAGTCAGTTTTCTCTTTTCGCCTATATAATTACCAAATGAATGAAAAAATAAACGAATAAATAAATACTTAATTTTTGGATATCCAAGACATGTTAACCATGATTGATAAGTACCAAAATGTTTGTAAAATCAAAGCTAAATATGTACCCGTGAATAAACTGTCAAGGTCAAATATGGAAATTTTACGTTCGTAAAAATAATAAGGGTGAACTGCAATTAATTCGTCTGTATAGAAAATCAATGTGCAATATGTTATTATACCAATTAAAATACTATGATGTGAAAAATAAATGCTTTGAAAAATACTAGTGATCATTGAGTGTTTGGAAAATCCAGCGATAAATCTGAGTTGAACATTTTTAATTTTTTTTCGAAATTAAAGAATGATGTTAAATATGCATCAAATTCATGCAAGGAGACGCGAAGTCTCATGATTCTAAATATATTATCCTGTAGTTTGGTGTACGTATTGAAGTAAAAGTTTTTCTTAACCTTCACGCGGAATCGTGGTCAATTGACTGTTAGCTTGATTTCGTAAATTATTACTACAATGCTAACGGAATCGAAGCCTCGATTTACATCTATGCTTGCAAAGTACAGTATTATAAGAAATAAAATTAAGTTGCGTCTAATCCAGGAAACCATTAAATTAAGATTGGCACATCTTTCTCTATATGATGATGAGGCTGCTATTATTACCAATGTAATTCAAAGTAACTCAAAGTAATTCAACGTTTTTTTGGTCCAAAAAGCAAATACTTTACAGTAACCACAGATTAAAAATATAGAGAATGCATAAAAATAACACAATTTTTTTTATCTATATGGAAAGTCAGCACGTGTATTCAGGTGCGAGGTTGGATTTGGTCAACATGTACTTGTCAAGTTCAGCCATGAACATGTTCAGGCTTGATGCGCAAATGATATTTGGTGGCAGAGAGTTCCATATAAAACAAACTCGGAGTGCAAAAACGAACCTTCGATAATTTAATCTGGAGTGTTGAATAATTAACTTGTAGCCCTGCGATCTGCTACCACGTGCTTCTTGCCGATGAAACAGGTGTTCAAGTAGGTGATTCACTGTATGCAGAATTTTGAACAGCAGGATCAAGTCACCATTGAGACGACGGTACGAAAAGTCAAAGAGGTTTAGAGTTGCAATCCTCTCCTCGCATGCCCTGTTATATAGCCCGGTCACTAGTTTTGTAGCGCGGTTTTGCAGCAAGGTTATGTCCTTCTGTAACCATAGGGATCATGCTTGAACAGCTGATATAGGTCTGATATAGGTGTTAATTATCCGTGGGAGAATCTGCTTTGTGAACCTACCGAAGATCCTTCTGAGCAATGCTAAGCTTTGGCAGGAATTTTTGTATACAACAGAACACTGCAGTGAATACTTCAAGTTATTGCTAATCCACACACCGATGTCTTTCTCTTCCGTAACCCATGAAAGTTGCTGAGATCCCAGAGAGTATGTGAATTCGAATGATTTACCGACATTTAACATTTTACATTTTCGGATGTTGAATGGTAGGCAGTTTCGCAAGGACCACGTTTGAAGTGCTTCGAGAACTTTTGTAGAATTTAGCAATCATCTATGGTGCGTACGCTAGTCCACACTTTGATGTTATCTGCAAATAAAATGATTTTGCTGCGTACGATTTCAGGTATATCGTTCGCGTACACCAGGAAGAGTATTGGCCACAAGACTGAGCCTTGAGATACGCCACTTGTAACTTCTACTGGGCTGGATAATGCCCCATCAACTCTAACCCGGATGTGTCAGCTGAAGGATATATGTTGACCAGTGAAATATGTTGCAGACATAAATAGAAGAAGAAGAAGAAGAATGACATTTCTCATGCAAGACCTGACCAAATTGTAGGTTTTATAACGTATAAGCTTAGAGCATAAATTGCTTTTGAACATCAGATTTGAAAGTTAAGAAACTGGCACCTTTCGTTCAATATGCTCCCGTGGGATTAACTTTTCGTGAGCGAGCTTTTGTAAGCAAGAGCAAATAGTTAGAAAATATTTCAAAATTAAACACCTGAGCTAGCATTGATGTCCTTGTTACAGAAAGTCTATTGAGAGGCGAATGTTGTTACGGAAAATTTAACATAACTGTTTTAATAAAACACTGTTGTGACTTCGATCTTTATAGAGTATTATGAAAATCGATAAGTCTGATCTGTCTATAATTGAGCATTTATCATTTTTGGAAGCGATTTCTGTGTATTCGAGTGTAGTATTATTAACATTTTTTCAAATCGCAACACTTGAGCTTGTTCTTATTATTCTCTAACTAATATTACCGAGGAAATTTTAAAGGTTTTTCCAACAATCAATTTTGATGGAATCTTTCATATATAAAATTAGGATACCCATTGCCAGAATATGTGATTCCTGACCTGAATGGTTTGACAACGTGACACTTCCAAGCTCACATCAAATCGAATTTGCACTACCATGGTTATTGGTCGTATTGTTGATTGTTACCATTCAGACGAGTGTTATTTCGAAATACAATCTCAAGACAATTCTTTATAAGTTTTAGTAAGACCACCAGAAATGTCAATTGTTTCTACAATTGTACGCACCTGCTATTTTAAAATGTTACTCCAGAGGATCATGGCGAAACAATTCATCAGAACAATATTTATATCATTCTAAACGTTAATTGTTGCTCTCATCAAAGAAGCCTATTTATTGAAATGTTGACGGATCTACAGACCACAAAACCATAGGTCTCAAAGTTTTAAAACTTACCACGTTCTCCAGTTGTTCCAAAGCATTTATTCGATTAGTTTGTCTCATTCGATCCATATGGTTTGGTATAAAACAGATTAAGAAGTTTTTGAATCGTTCGATCTTAATGTTTGTATTTTAAAAGTAGAGGTTATACTGCAAGCATTCAGATGAGTGATTGCTTGATATTTATCTATTTTCTCATCAGCAGCGGTCCGAAGATATATTCTGTTATCTTTGGCATCCTAAAACACAATGACTTGATGCTGAGATTTTGTCAAACTTTGAGAAATTTCGCGACAAGTAGACGTTTTTGTGGAATGTCATGCGTAGATATATTTGCATCACAGATGGCACAACAGCCAACCTTTCCCAGTTGACTTAACTTGTACATGTAAATCTGGAGGTATGAGCTGTAGGTAGATACTCCATTGTTAACTTCAATGTTCAAATGCTGAACTTTTAGCTAAATATGTGAAAATTTAGGTTTATTGAATAATTAATTGATTAAATTAACGTACGTTCTTTTGGTTCCAGCCTACAAGTGCGGCATATTAAGCACACGCCAAACGGCTTTCTTTCATTTGGAGGAGTTACCGCGGTAGTATTTGAAAAATTCCGCAATTTTTCCATGAAAATCAAGTGAGAGGTTCCATTAAATTAGACATTTGTCATCATCACACACCAATTTCCCGCAGATCACAAGTGTTTCGTAAGAAGCGAATGATTTAATGGCGACAGGTGCGAGCAGAAAAAACAATATAACAGGTTATCTAATTGTACAAAGCATCAAATGTTTAAATTCAACAATTTATAATTCCATCCAGCAAACTCCGATTCGTGTGCTAGCATGTTGAGGTGTGAAGCTGAGGCAACATTCAAGGATTGAAATCTGAACTTGATTTAACCTAACGTTATTCATTCATGATGTCGTTATTTGAAGTTTGAAGTGGAAGCTAAGCAATATTACGTCCTTAAGCAATGTTTAAAAAATTTGGAAAATAGTTTAAGAAATAAAACGTGTTTGTTAAATGTACAGCTAACAAGAGATGTTCTTTTGAATATGGAGATCAAATTTTGCATGAAAGTCGATATATAAGGAGAGTTCATCCAATGATGAGGTAGAAATTCCATATACAGCAAAAAGCACGATAAATATTAGCGCTGGCAATTGTTTTATGAATTTTGGTCGCAGAGGAATAGGGTATGCATACTTGAACTTTTTCATCACACTTTTGAAACAAGTGTCGAAGTGGATGTTTTCCGATATAAACCGTTTTGCAGGCAAGTTTAATATTGTGGCGTATCGTTATGTAGGCTAAGTTACTTAGGCTCAGACTTTGCAATAATTTAGTCTAAGGAACATTGCGAAAGCCTACTTCTCATTTTTGGCCCTGAGATAAACTTTTACGCAGCTACGAAGTACCCAACTTTATTGCATACTTAATCTTTGATTATCCTTGGTAAGATTATAAGCGAGAATCTTCTAATAGATGTCTAAAATTCTGCAAACTGTCAGTGCTTGATCAAACAATTCATCCTTGCAGTCGTTTGTTCCATCTTTCCAATAACACACATCTGCGAGGTCACCAATCGAAACTTTACCAACAGCATAGCAGGTTGAACTGCCGCAAATATGCATTTTCCGTTCGCAATGTGCAACTGTGGAACAGTTTACCTACTCATGTGGTGCAATCTGGAACCATTGACGTTTTCAAGACATCACTGGATGTCCACGTGGACAAGTATGTTTTTCACGTTTGACAAATATCTCTAGCAATGTATTTTAAAATATTCGAGACCGATGGGGAGTCCATAATCATGAAAATAAAGTTTACAATGAATCGGTTATAGTAAGTTTTTTGTAACGTTTCGCTTCTGAACACAGAAGCTCCGTCAGACCAAGGGTGTCGGTACGAAAAGTGTTCAGGTATAAATGGCATTCTCTTGACCAATCCTGGGTTCACTAAGCTAGACAGGGGAGATCAAGATAATTGATCACACCTCCTAATTGCTGTGTTCATCCCTAATTGTTTATTAATTGTACAGGTCAGCGTATACCGACACACTGCTTACGTAATCATGTGCGTATTAGGTTTGATGTTCGTTAATCCTAATCCGTTGCAAAACCGAACGCCAGATTGTTGAGATATCCGCCCCTATCCACCTTGTTCACCGCATTCCTCCCAGCCTTTGTTATTTCAACTGCCTCGGCCTTTAAGTCCTTCCCTATAACATTTCACGTTATCAAGATCTACGCTGTGTCCAGTGTCTAGCACGTGTTCAGCTAGGGCCGAATCCCGAATCAGTGATTGATATTCACTGGGATTGCGGGGTCGATTTTCCACTCGTTTCCTGTGTTCGTTTAACCTAGTGCAGAGTTCTCTAGAGGTTTGCCCAATGTAAACACCCGCGCAACCCTTGCAGTTGATTTGGTAGATGCAGTTCGTCGCACGACTTAAAGGAGTCATATATTTGAGATGCATTAATACGGAGCGGAGAGTTCTACCTGCCTTATATGTTACTCTAATACCTGCGCTATTCAAGATTTAACTTATTCCTTCGAAAGCGCTTTTGACATACGGTAGAGATACCGCAGCTCGCTAAACCTTTCCCGTCTTCGGTTGCGGATGTTTAACTCGATTCAATTGGCGCTTAATTAAGCTCATGAGGTAACCATGATTTATTCATAGATTTATTTATAGATTATATGCAGGTAAAAAGCTATGCTTTACAAGACCCACAAAAATGTACATCGGGTCGGATGGTAAAAAATATCAAAATATTGTTAGATTATTGTCAAACATAAAAAACATACTTTTCCATGTGGATATCTAGTGATTTTTTGAAAACTTCAACAGTTCAAGATTGTACCACATGAGTAGGTAAACTGTTCCACAGTTGCACATTGCGAACGGAAAATGCATATTTGCGGCAGTTCAACCTGCTATGCTGTTGGTAAAGTTTTAATTGGTGACCTCGCAGATGTGTGTTATGGGAAAGATGAAACAAATGACCGCAAGGATGATTTGTTTGATTAAGCACTGTCCAAATGAATATAAGTGCTCCTCGTTTCCGTCTGTATTCAGCCGAATGCAAATTCAATAATTTAAGTCGCGTTTCGTATGGATAATTTGATAGTCCCAGGACGAGTTTTGTCGCTCTGCGCTGTGGAGTTTCTAATAGCAGAATATCTTTTTTCAACCAAGGATCCCATGCCGGTATAGCATATTCAACATGAGGACGGATGTACGTTGAAATCAATTTGCAGGCAATATTGGGGTCAAACGAACCTAGGACTCTTTTAAGGAGACCCAAGTTGTTTTCAGCTTTGCAGGCAGCCAGTCGACATTGCATTGAGTTTCCTAAGTCTGATTGGATAATCACACCTAAATCTTTTTCGGAGGAGGCGGGTTTAATAACAGTGCGACCAAGATAATATTCTTTGCTCGACTTGCTGTTGAGAGACAATAGGCTGCATTTCGAAGCATTCAGGGGCATTTCGTTGTCTATGGACCAAGTGTGAATCATATCGAGATCCCGTTGCAGGTTCTGTGTGTCGTCTGTGGAGTCTATCTTGCGCCAAAGCTTTGCGTCATCAGCGAAAATAAGCACGGACGACTGTAATACAGTAGGCAAGTCGTTTATATATATTAAAAACAAAAGCGGTCCGAGGACTGATCCTTGTGGGACACCACGGGCAACTTTAATCGACTCGGATAGTTCGTTTTTGACTCTCACGTACATCTCACGAGATATCAACCATTCTTTAATCCATGCATGGAGTTTACCCTGTACTCCGTAGGTGAGTAGTTTCGACGAAAGTATTTCGTGATTCACACGATCGAAGGCTTTTGAGAAATCGATATAAATTACGTCCACGGAGTGGCCGGCATCCAGTAGCTCAAACCAAGATTCTTTTGCTAATAGCAAGTTTGTCAGACAGGATCGTTTTTTCCTGAATCCATGCTGTGCCTCGGAGATTAAATTGTTAATCTCAAAGTGATTCCGTGAGGCATCAGCTATTATGGACTCCATTACTTTGGATAGCACTGGTAATAACGCTATCGGGCGATAGTTTAAAGGATCATTTCTTTTACCACCCTTGTAGATGTGACTAATCAGGGCAGTTTTCCAAGTTTCTGGTACAAAGCTCTGCTCGAACATCATCGTGAATACGTCAGATGTCGGTATTGCCAACTCGGAAGATAGATTGTGCAAAATGTTTGCGTGTATATTGTCTATACCGGGTGAGCCTGTTCTCTTCATCGTCATTAATTTTGTTTGAACAACGTTGGGGGGAACTCCACCCCCTGAAGAATTGGCAGGCTGCAGCTGTCAGAGTTTAAGGGCTGTCTATGGGTCGACACTTGTGAGATAACTGATGCAAATTGTTGTCGGAAAACGTTAGCGCAATCTTTAAATGACGTCACTATTCCAGTACCAGAGACCAGTGGCGGTATTCCCATTTTAACATTCCGGAGGTCGTTGACGTGTCCATACAATGCTTTGGGATTTATAATGAATTTTTCGACAAGACTGATTTGATAATCTTTTCTGTCTTTTCGAATGAGGCAGACACACTTATTTCGCAATAATGTGTAGTAGCACCAAGTTATCCCAGAAGGATCGTCCAAGTATTTGTACCAGGCATTGTCACGTTTACACATCCATTTCCGAGTACTGCTTCTGAGAGGCTTTTTCGGACGCTGTTTGCTGGATATTATTTTTACCTTCGATGATGAGTCAATGATAATACGAAGTTGGCTGTAAAACGTTTCCCAGATTTCCTTAGCTGATTTGAGTTCAAAGAAATCCCATCGATTTGCAGTAGAAAGAGCTTGAAGCAAGTCATAGTTCACAGTTGCATACGTTCGTTGAGTATTTACCGCTGGTTCGAATTGATAAGTATAATCAAATGTCATGACAGCATGATCACTCAATCCGAGTGGAGCTGTATAGGAAACAGATTCTATCATGAGTTCTTCGTTTGTAAGTATGAGGTCCAGGCTAGATTGGGTTTGTTCAGATCGAAATCGCGTTGGTTGTTGCACATGGTTGTAAAGAGGGGTGCAAGCCATTATTTCTTGAAGAAAGCTTTTGAATGAATCGTCACCAGTAATGTGTGTTGCAAGGGTCGGTACATTAAAATCACCGAGCAGGAGCGAATGTGAATATGTGAGCTTCAATGCAAAACGTATTGCATTAGCAAGAACAGTGTCAGCGGCAGATGATGAAGAAGGGGGTCGATAAATCAATGCTAAGAGGCACTTACGTTTATCATGTAAGTCAAAGAGCAAAACAATGTATCTGGGACATCTAACTCGGGGGAGAGAAGTATAGTGCAGTTGATGCTTTCATGTAGGTAGAGGAGGACACCGCCACCTTTTGTTGCTCGATCTTTTCGGTAAATCATCATATGAGGGATTTTAAGTTCAGAATCGTGTATAGAATTACACAACCAGGTTTCTGTCACTGCAATCAAATCCCAAGACGCCACGGTCGCACGTGAATACAGTTCAGTAAACTTGCCCAGAAGGCTCTGAGCATTGGTGTAACAGCATGATAGAGATTTGATTTTTGTTGACGATGAAGAGCTCATAGTAGTGGATTCGCCGACCCAGAATTGGTCGGCTGCTCCACGTTTTTTGTCTCAGGTGCATTTGATTGACTTGGTAGCGAAGTCATTTCAGGAACAATGGTGTTCGTGCGTTTTATGTCGTATACAGCCCGAATACGAATTTCAGGAGGTGCAAATTTTCGACATTGATACCACGCCTCGAGTATTCTATCCTTCATCTCATCTGTGCGGAATGATATTTTGAGAGGAGGAGGCTGATGCGTTTCTTTTTTCGGTATAAGGCGCATAACATGAGTAGTTATTATACCCTTTAAACCTAGAATCTCTTGTAAAAATCTCCATTCACTGCAATCGTGTTGCATACGTTTGCTGGATTCTACTTCGTTCGAAATGGGTACACCATGAACTATAACAGCTCTGCGATTTGTAGCCTCTTTCGCTAGTTCCGGATTATTACGACGAATTTGCCGTTCTTCCCAAGGAACGTCTGGAAATATTCGCACAGTCGATTTGTTTACAACTAAGAGGGATGAGGTGAGCAACATATTTTCTACATCTTGGACGGACATGAGCACTACACGCAGTAACCTGGGTGTGTTCGCACGAGGTGAGTTCGGGGGTCTAAACAATCGCGTCAGCGACGCAGGTGAGGCAGTGATTTCTAAGCTTCTCCAAAGGTCATTCCATTGATTCCTGTCATCTGTTTCGCGTTGCTTTAGCGATGGCGAAGTTGATTCAACGAGATTACTACAAATTACCGTTAGATCATCAATATTTGTCTTTGGGAGGGTTTTATTGTTCAAACTCTTCTGTCTAAGCTTATGCACATCCTTCGATAATTCAGAACTTTCATTCACTTGACTGCAGGTCAGATTCGCAGGCTCATCGGTCGTACCGAGCTGTTGGAAGGGACCTTGGTCGATTTCGGGAGAAATCAGCGTTTCCGTAGTAGTTAGCGCTTCCCTGTAAGACTTGCGGTTAATGTGGTTAGGGACTGCGTTTAGAACTGGTTTCAGTGCTTTCTGACACGCAAATGTTTGGAAAGACTCTAACGTGTTTTCAAGCCGTTTAAGGTTCGCCTCTACAGCGAACATGCGTCTTTCCATAATTGAATCAGAGTTTTCGGCTCTTGATAAATCACTATTTACTTTCAATCTGCATGGATTACATATATAGCAAATGCCTGGTAATTTTTCATTATTAATTAGAGTCACAGATTCGGGTGATAAATACTTTTCACAGTTCGCATGAATAGCAATTGAACACAAGTAACATTTGACTTGACGCGATCTGGGACTTACCAACTTTTGACAAAGTTTGCACTTTTTACAAGCCTCGTCGTCAGGTCCGTTTAAGGTCACGTCAGGTCCGTTTAAGGTCACGTTGTCGGTCATTGTTACAATTTCGCGAGATCGGTTCGATACACTGGGCGAAGCGCTCGATTATCGATCGGTGTCTCTCGGTGGAGTGCAAGAACGAGTGGATGCGATGCAGTGCAAGTCGGCGACTGACTTCTTCATGAGCTCGTCTCTTATCTGCATCATTGCTGCAGAGGCGCTCAACCTTGTTGAATAGCGATTTTGCTATGGACTGAAATACCCTTTTAGGGTGCGCAGATGTGAATCTCAAAATGGCATCCGTGTCGATAGGCTTACGATATACCGTTGTTCTTATCCAAGAACGGAAGTTTCCCTTCCGTAGACTCGGTTTCTTTTGTGACCTGGATTTTTGGATTGAGATAACTATGAAATGCTTCTAGTCTGTTTCGCTTTATGATGACGAATGTATCGTCGACATAGCGCCACCATATCTTTGGTTTCAACGCTTCGTTTCTCAAAGCTATCTCTTCAAAGTGCTCCATGTACATATTCGCTAGCACTGGAGAAATGGGTGAGCCCATCGCTAAACCATCGTTTTGCTTGTATAGCTGTCCATTAAATAAGAAGTGGTTCATATTTAGACAAATTGCTACACCGTTGATGATTTGTTGTACACTCAAGTTGGTACGATCCTTCAGGGTCATATCGGAGTTGAGTGATTTCCTCACTAATTCTAAAGCGCTTGTAGTGTCAACATTCGTGAACAAGGAGCTTACGTCAAAACTAACCATCATCTCATCCTCCCCAATTGTTACGGTACTTGAGCGACGAACAAAATCAAACGAGTTCTTAATAAAAGAATTCGTGTTACCAACATCACACCTAATACGCACATGATTACGTAAGCAGTGTGTCAGCAGACGCTGACCCGTGCAATTATTAAACAATTAGGGATGAACACAGCAATTAAGAGTTGTGATCAATTATCTTGATCTCCCCTGTCTAGCTTAGTGAACTCAGGATTGGTCAAGAGAATGCCATTTATATCTCTAACAATATTTTGATATTTTCACAATCCGATCCGATATACATTTTTTGTGGGTCTTGTAAAGCATAGCTTTTTACCCGCATATCATCTATGAATAAATCTATGAATATAAACATTACGGTAGTGAAGTGCGCTCTTCAGCTTTCCACCAACCTATAATCCAATGACGTTTTCCACGGGGCTTCATGCCAAGCTTTCTGTTTCCAATCGACATGCCCAAGGAACATTTTTGCAAAGATGAAACATCTAGCTTTTATGTATGTTAAACGGCATATCAACCACAGTCGATCGAGCTGAGACAGTGCTTGAATCTTTCTGCGGCTTCTCGTAATATGTAGCACATCTGATTTACGTCAAATTTCTTTTAAATCGCCCCCGAATAGCGCCATTTTGTTTATTATGAGTGATGTCCAACTTTTCCTGGCCCAGATGCTTATAAGACTACGCTGGTGGTTTTAATCTTCGCTAGAAACATTCAGTTCACTCTAAATCTTACACAGCGACCTGATAGGTGGTAGCACAACCAATTGAAGTACGGATCACAGATTTCTAAAGAATTCAGTTTTTCTTGGATGCATGGATATGCAATGCTGATGAGTCTTAATGAGAGAGAAACTCGAGTCCAATGTTTCCTTTGGATGGACTTCTCTAACAAATCTGAAGCATCATCACAAGTTTCCGTTTTTGATGGAGTAAATTGTGTCCAAGTGCAAAATTACAGGCAGCTACCTTTATCTAACTGTTTTGTCCAGTCGTATGAAACGCTGAGAGTTTGTTAGTCCGAAGCGATGCTATCGATATCCATGCAAAGATGGGAAAATTAAATTGGGCGCTTTAAACTGTGGATCATGCCCTCTGAGAATAGTTCCATGACCTTCACAAGCACATTCAATAATGTAACTGGACGATAATTTGCAGGGTCAATTACACAGCCTCCTTTGAAAATGGGAGAAATCACACCAGACACTCAATCTTGTAGTACCACCTCCATCGAACAGTTGAATTGGCTGGAAATGGTTCGCAAATCTGGCAATGACAACCCGAAGACATTTAAGATGCAGTTTGCACTTGGAGATTTTCGAAAAATTTCTTTCAATTTTAAATTTTTTAAGTTGCCTGAATATTTAAAATTTGCCATTAAAGCTTTTGGAATAAAGGCGTTGGAGTAATATGTTGCAAGAGCATTTGCTGCTCCCATAGCAATTGCAGTAAGTCATTTACCATAACGGAAAATGTATATACCTCATATGACATTCGGTTTCGCATTCAGGATTTTTTACAGTAACTCATTATTGTTTTCCATTTTCGAAAACAACATCAACTAGTTCGGTTCTTTATCAAACGGAATATGTGTAGTTGCGGATCATAAAAAGTAACCAAGTAGTAGAGGTATTATCAGATTATGCAGCATCCACACTGCATGTGTAAATGCTTATCACTTATTATTTCATCGTGGACAACAAAAGGACTTTCTTACTCGAAACTTTCTTGTCGATCTTTAGTTTGAAAAAAGCTGGAAGTTCGTTCTTTTGCGAGTCAAAGCCGATGGAATTAGTCCGCCAATTCTGAATCTGAATGAACATTCTACCCAAGGTCATTTTATCCATCCAACAAACAACTCCATTCCGGCTGTACGATCGATGAGTACTGAGTAATCGAACATAATGACAGAGTAATCGCTGAAACCCAGCTGAGCCTAAGCTAGGATCGCGTTGACGGATTGTTCTTCTAATTTTAACAGAAAATCCAAAATGGAAGGGCGATCAGAGACTTTCCTTCGAATGCATTTTTACACATATTTGTAAAATGGGATTGAATTGAGTAGCTCTCTAAATCGCTATTCGAGCGTTCGTTAATTCTCGATAATAACGAACTCCATTGAGTTGGGCTATGAAGAAAAAAATGTTGATGCATTTCAAACTGAAAGATGTGGAACAGAAACTACATGTTTATCGCAGAAAATAATAACATCTTCGAGAATCGCAGGAGAACAACAGAAAGTATGAAAACACTGTCTAAAATTGATGCAGATTCAAATAACCTAACCACACATCTGATCAATATAAAGCTACGTGTGTATTGACTATTAAGAATAAGGTTTCTTATGTAAACCTATAGAATATCCTATTTTCAAGAGCTGAGTTGCAACTGGATACACCAAACCAATATTGAAATCATTGTTTCGGCCCGAATCTGATAATTCACCACTGGACACGACGTTGGTCAGATTATTGTCGCTATCCTGTTTATGTCCGTGTAACCGTAATGTAAAAGCATGAAGTGAGATAGTTAATATTGTTGATCAGATCTTACGCAGAATACCATTTTCGGTGAACCACAAGAGCAAGAAGCGCATGAAACAACAATTGGCATCTCGCCGGAATTCGAGTTTCAGAAGAATTGCATGAAAACGATTCGAGTGAAAACATCTTTGAAAAAGCAGCAGGTGAAGAAGAACAACAGCAGTTATTAAACTATGCGCAATTCGTCAAGGCCAGTCATATGAACTCAACGTGCAGAGAGCTCGAATGGAACCGATCAGTACGAAATCGTTTAACAAAAGCAACTGGAATACATCTATTAAGCAAATTGTTGTTGTAACCACATCTGCATGTGTAACAAAGGCGAGTGTTTTATTTCTCCGTATCCGCATAATGAATGTTTTAACAAATTGTCGTTCCCTTGTGTGTGATCAACTTTGGAAAGGTTGACCTCAGAGGCGAATGGAGACGCAATTTGACAAGCGCGGTGTGATTTGATCGAATTTGCATAGGAGCCTGTATGTTGTTGTTGGCCTCCTTCGGTCAACGTCGATCATGGATGTACATCACAATCGCATGAATTTTCATGTTCTACAGCTTTTGGAATGACTAAACAGTCCGATTCCGGAGGAACAATCTCTCCCACAGCGCTCCTAGTGCTAGGCAGTATTCAGTCGATCAGCGTCAGGTGTACACCGCCGGCATCATCTGCATTCAGCAGCCAGGATTGGTGTCTTCTCCGAGAGTCAAGATTCAAGATTTTAAGTGGAAAATGTAAACACCACAGGATATACGTATAAAAGTTAAGGAAATCGTTACTTTGATATTAGCGTCTATGTGCTGTAAAGGAGGAGCAACGTTAATTCCAATTGTGACATGGCGAGAGGAAATTTCGACCGAAAATATATGTTCAGGTAATTTTTTTATAAATATGTGTATGTTGAAAGGAATCGCTATCGGATATCAGTAAACTGGGGCGAACGCAGTATTATTCAGCATAAAAGATCGTAACGTTTGTTTGAAGATAATTTCGTTTGATGAGGAAACAATTTCTGGCGGTAAGCTGTTCCACAAAAAGAACACAAGGACTGCTCCTTCCCCGCTTTACACAATACCACCAATGCGAGCGGTCAAAAGTAAGTTCTTCCTAACACGCAGGGTCAATGCCGACAGCTTTCATATCTCTTTTGCAAACGTGTTTGTAGCGCAAGTGCGGCATGTCCAATGGTCGACTTCCTGATTTTAACTCACTATAGAGTAGATCTTTTGGATACGACCATTTTTCATTCTGTAGACATGACCATGCCACCGTAGGCGTCGCCGTCCTAGAAGGGTGAACATGCTCTGTAGATCAGCTTTTGCAAGCACTTCAGCGTTAGTCTCTCTGTCCATCCACGATATGTTCAGGATAAGACGCATGATTCCTAGATGGGAATCATTCAGCTTCCGTTCGTGTCTTGCGTGGATGGTCCAGGTTTCACTACCGAGCAGTATAGTGTTTAGTACGCATGCGCTATATAACATCATCATTTAATTTACAGTCAACTTGCGGTTTCCCCAGACACGAGAGCTCAATTGTAACAAGATGGCAGCGGCTTCGCCAATCCGCTTATCAAACTTTGTGTCTAGCGAGAGGATATCCGCAATGGTTTGACCAAGATATGCGAAATAATGTATTGTTTCAAGCTGACAGTTTGGAACAATGATGATGGGAGGCGTTTTAATCCCTTGACCAAGAACTTTGGTCTTCCTCATGCTGATTGTTAGCACAAAATTTTTGAATGACGAATAAAAAACAGTCCATTAGCGACTGGAAGCTTTCTTTGCAGTGAGCAATAATTGCTGAATCGTCAGCAAACAAAAGGTCACGTATTAACACATCCCGTACTTTGGTTTGTGCTCTCAACCGGTTCATGTTTAACAGCGTGGAATCATTTCGCGTTTGTAGATAAACACCTCCTGTTCTCATCCAAAAAACAGAGCCTGTATAAAGGTTTATACAGAGCCCGTTTAAACAACACAATAAACATTAGGACTCAAAACGCCATTTAACCTTTATTAACCTGACGCATTTATCAACTCCCACAACAATAATGCTACCTAAAATTACTAAGTAAGCAAAAATAAAAAAAATAAAATTCAAAGTCGCCACGGCTGAGAACGATCATGATCATTCAAGCTACGAAATTTAAACATTTCTCATATTCGGAACGTTTAGTTTATGTAAAAAATGCTCATTCATCCATCATATCACTGGCAAAGCGTGCACCCCATGAGCGCGCATCATTTGAACAATGGTGTACATAAATTAAAATTTGTTCGCATTTAAATTCTACTTCGATTCGCAAAACCCGAACGTGCGGCATGTTGGGTTGCGCACAACTCCGGTTGAGGCGATTTTTTCCAAATTTGTTCGAAAGGACATAACATTGAATTAGCAATGATATATGAACTCGCTGCTCATTTGCGATCTTGGTATTCACACCCAACTAAGAACGGATTGCTAATACTTCCTATGTGTAAACGTTGAAACGAATTAGTTAGCTCGCTGGCATTTGCGTTTTGTGAAATCAGACACTAGAGGTTTAAAGGATCAATAATTTGAAGAGTGCTATTTTATAAAACCTGCTTGTATTTTGTAGAATCTCGTTTTGGATTAACCATTAGGGAAGGTATTATTTTACTCGCCATATCGTATCCACTTAATCGACAAGTCAGCAATCACAATCTGGCTAACGTTTGTGACAGATTGGATGCAGGAAATGACAAGAATGATTTACAGCAAAGCTTTTTTCCATTCATCGATTGCGCGTGAGCTAAGATATAGTCAGTTTGCCGAGGTCTAGACAAATAAGAGATAATGGAAATGACAGTGAGAAGCCAACGTGTTTTCGCATTAAACTGACAACACCCTCAATATAATACGGTTTCATATTAGCAGTTTACAAGTGCTATTTTGCGTTAGAATAGCAAGTGGAGACTCTTAATGTCTGGAGTATTATCCACACACATGAAAACATGTATCTGCACAAGGAATTCCAATAAAAAAATTATTACGGGATAAAAACAATAGCACAAAATAAAGGTTTTAATCACTTGCTCAACCGTAGCAAAACCTTGAATTGCTTGGTTCAAATGTGATACGATAAGTAAGCTGTTCTCATAACGTTCAAGACAAATGTTTTCCAGAAAAAGCTGAAATAATTATCATCATTATCCTGATCACGTCAACTCCCAATGGAGTTATTAGATTGGTTTTCTTTCCTTTCACCAGTAGTGCTGATTCTCTATCGGAGGTGTGAATCAAACATATTGTTACAATTTGTACGTTCGAAATCAGTTCATCACCAATCAATCGCGAAGCATTTAAAATCGATACGTGTAATTATTTGAATCATATGGTACTGAATATTAGAATTAATGTGCAAATTCAATGCCTTAATTTATAACTTATTTTCAGCGTTTATTCATAAACCCGTACACAACTGAGTACAAATAACACACTTTATTTTATTCTTCTCAGACCGCCGATATCCAGGGGCGTTGTGCATTTTTCTCGTACATTTGGAACGCGTTTTCTCGCTGGACAAGGTTCTAAGATGTCGCTTGTATCAATACTATTAGCGGCGTACTAATTATGCGCAGGATTCGGAAAGGGTAATCCGGGTAAAGCCCATTTTGGCAAACGTGCAACATTGACAGTAATCGTACCACGAACCCATGCAGAGGACGACTCTATTAGCCATTCAATTCAATTCAATTTAATTCAATTTAATGGTCTAAAAGCACATAGCATTACAAAAACCACAGAATAATAGGGGAATTACGAATAACATAGGTAGTAAAAATGGGATCTGTTTGCTTACTGATCAGATCAGGAATCACGTAAAAATACATAGGGCAGAAATTGTTTTCAACCGGCTGGATGCGGTAAAGATGTATAGTTTACTTCGATGCATGGGTTCAAAGCTTTTATGGTGCAGAATATATAGGTTCAATGTTTGTATTGGTCGACATGAAGTTGTCCAAATTCGATTTGAATATATCCAAGTTGGGTGGGGTAGGGAGTTCCAGGTAAAACATACACGTACAAAATAAAAATACCTTCGACAGTTAAGACTCGAGTCGGGAATAAGTACTGTATAGTTATGACTCCGGCTTGTTCGTGGTGGTAGTCGTGTGAATAGTTTATTCAGTGGATAAGAACATAAGAATCAAGTCGCTTCTAAGACGGCGGTAGCGAGAGTCGAAGAGATTTAGGCTTGTAATCTGATCTTCGTATTGTTTATGCTTCAAACCGCGTAGGAGCTTGGTGGTCCGATGATATATTCTCTGACTTACATTTTATGTTGGTTGACACGCATGGTAAAGTTCGTTTGCGCATGGGCCAAAAAAATATTGGATAACGAGTTTACACTTAATCAAGAATCAAGATTTTATGGTGAAAAAAGCAATTGCTTTACATGCACCGTTGGTTGACAGCTGTAATAATACAGAGGATGCTAGAGGACATTTTGTACCAGGATTTGCAAACGAACTGTTTGTAAAAGCCACCAACAATAGGAATTTCACAGTTAATCTTGAATTAAACGAAGACACATTTGACCTGAATCTCTCACAGTATCAAACACAGTATCAAACACATGTTCATACTAGCTTGCTTGTTCAGTCGAGGAAATACAACATTGAATATTTAAAATCAATCGATTGATTTATTTCTATCGATCGACATTCCGAATCTTAAACCTAGATTCTTCATTCTGGTTCGTGAACGAAATGTGGTTGAAATGCTGCGTAGATAACTATGATGGAATGCATGCGATGCAGCAGTTGAGAGATAAGCTATATCGGGTGCAGAATAGCATGCAAACCGATTCAACCGGAATAAAATTTCATCGTTCCGTCTAAAACACGCAACCTTAGCGTTAAGTGCGCGAAGATTAAATTTCTATCGCACCATCGTTGACACATGATAGCATGAAATCGCGAATCATTTAGACGACGAGAAAAACTGATTTAATTTTTTATTTATTTTTTATTTGAATCTATCATCATTTGCAGCCTTGAACCGAATTAATGTTGGTCCTAGTACGAAGATGGTAGTAGGCTTAATATCGCATTAGGATGATCGAAGATAAATTTTAATGACGTCATTACAGTGGAACCATTACTGTCTGGTTTATTCTGCATTTACGAAATACGCAAATGGAGTTGAATTGTGTTGGAAGTTACATTTGTCAGAGTATTTGTGATAAGCCTTTTCGACCCCGTTAGTTGCGTCAGCTTTGGAATAAAAAAACACGATGAATATTGTTTATGAAACGATCCGTGATGTTTTTGTAACATTGATTAAAATACACTTATGTCCAAGAGATTTGATGCTAGTCCGTATATTCCAAGCGTAAATGGTGTGAAAAAGTGAATATTCTTGTTATCCAGGTGTGCATTGAGCGCTTGGGTGGGAATCACTCTTTTGATTCTGTAGTTCAACTTTATGATTTCTTGTATCAAAAAAGCTATGAAAAGAAAATTCACTATTAGACGATTCGAACAGTTTTGGTTCCGTTTAGCTTCTGACAGATTTGTCCGATTCATGGTGTCAGTACTAACAGGAATCAGGTTCAACTCGAATTTACCTGACCATTCCTAAGTTACCTAAGATAGGCAGATGTCATCGTGAGCTGCTATTACCGATTCATTACAAACTTTCCTGTCATTACTACGAGTACTTGATGATGTCATCTAGCCTGATGACAAAACGTCCAAGAACAACTACGCAAGCTCGGCGAACACAAGATGAACACCATATATTCCAGTATCTTGTTGCACGTTTATATCAAATTATAACTTTATTTTTAAATTTTCCTATGTTTGATTTCTCATTGAAACTAATCTCACTGTCATTGAACAGGTTGGTCGTACCAGCCTTATACAACAGTGGCATACAAGCGCTCCTTGTTTACCATTCCTCCATTGTTTCAAGCGCATGCGGATCCTAATCTTACTGTCCCTACCTAATGAGTGCAAATAGCACGAAACTGGTCGTGGGGTGTGTGTGACGGAAAAGCATGCAAATGAATCTCACTGACGTTATCGTATTTCAGCAAAAAACTAACACAATACTTCGAACTTTACGTCCCACGATTTAGGAGTTTTTAAAATATAAATTTTTAAAATATTTTTCTAACGCTTTTAAGACGACAAGCTCATCGTTGAACTAAATCACGAACGAATATCGCTTGCATAACAAGTTCGTCAGTGTGCAGATCACCCCACAGATTAACAAGAAAAAAATACGCTCCAGCACTGACCTCGACTTTACATTATTTGGTACGTCAAAGCCGTCTGTCGTGTCCGTTTGTTATCTTAGATCATTCGCCAACAAAAGCGTTCATGAGGGCTTTTAAATGAGTGGCCAGATTCCCTTCATTCCCAAACGGTGGAATCAAAATAGAACATTCTGTCATATTTTAGCTCAGTAAAAATCTAGCTCCATTATTTTGTTGTTTTCCTCATGGCTGAAACCCTGTAGGAGTAGGCGTTAAACTAAGCTTGATTTATGTATTGTGGTGCTCACATCCCCCAAAATTATACTCCACTATCAATTTCTGGCTGTTTGCCGTCATCAGGTAGAGACAGTAAGATCAGGTTAAGTGAGCCTTACACTGTTTCAAGGCTTACTGAACCTGAACTTACTGTCTCCACCTGATGCCGGAAAACAGCCAGAAACCGGTAGTGGTGTGCAAGGGATGGGGATGTGAGCACCACAATACATTGGTCTTTTATATGCGCCTCGAGCGCTTGGCCAGGAATGACTTTGTGATTCTGCATTTGAACATCGTGGTTCTTTGTAAGAAACCTATATATCAGTGGCATACAAGTTTAACTTTGTTTACGCTCAACTTGTTTTTTTATACCATCGTGAGAACCACCTTGACATTTTCTACCCTTGATAACAAAGCTTCGTTAAATTCACGAAGGACGGAAGACGTTCGTGGTTCTTTGGTATCTTGCATTTATGAGCCAACCTTCTTCGTCACACAACAAAATAGAGTACGTATCAAATTGTCTTGCTGTATTCAATAAAGTTAGTCAATAAATTTTTCGACTTTAGTTGAGGTCGAGTCTATCACATCGATGTGACATATATCACTAGCTATGATGTGTTCCTGTTCCTGTTCTTAACCATGACCCCATCTATCCTCCTGAATGCACTGTGAAGTTTCTGACCTTTTGAGGACGGGACCATCTCAACGACTGTGTGAGTGTGTAAAAATACGATGATGTCAAGTAACGTGGACAAAGCCAGTTAGTCTTTCCACGTCTAACATTTATTACGTTGTCAACTCCCGTCTCGAAGACGCATTGTTGAGTAGTTCACTCACCGGACTCGTGTCTGGATGTCGACTGGATCACGATTCAGAGTTATATTCAGCCTTTCCAACGTTTTCACATCCCTAGAGATCGTCAATTGGTCAATCGTTTATTAAGCAAATGACAAAGAATCTCATAGAGAGATTGCTTATTTGCGAATAAACTAACTACTGCTGTGCTCCCGTGTGTGGCTGCATTGGTTATCACTGTGACTTGACTTGTCTCGCATTGAGGTTTCAAATGGTTCCATTCAATACCTCCTCAAGTTTGATTAGTTTGACTGACATCGACGAATGGCATATCTTTTTAAATCTCCTTTTTTCTGTTTTCCAGAAAGGATGTCACTCAAATCGTCATCATGCCATTCTAGCGCTGTGATGACTGTCATCAAACTTGCTGGCGCTTGCGTTGTGCTGACTGAAGAAGAAGGACAAAGATATATTCGCAGACTTTTTTCAGAACATCCGTGAGTTCTGGATTGGCACTGTTCGCTAATGCACTTCACGTGCTCAACATTGTGATAACATTTTTAACTCTGATCGGAATCCATAGTTACGAAGACTGTGTTTCACTATGCAACAGGTTCTGTGTAGACACGTGTGTTGGCCCAGCATTGTAACCGTGATAACCTCAAATAAAGCACAGCAGTCATTTATTCTTCGGAGGCGAGATAATTGCAGATCGTTATCCAATTGCGTTCTTATTTCCAAACGCCATAGACGGTATGCAGTCCCACTGCAAGAGTGCTGTTATGTATTGTGGGTTTGAGAGACAGTTGTGCCAGGTGATCAACTAGATGATATGAGAGACGAAGCCCACCAGAAACATAGAACATAACAACACAGGATGGTTATGAAATGACCAAGCCGAGACTCAGGACACAGGTTCACAGGTCCTAGATCTGTACAGAGCCACTGTTTATATGGAGAACACAAGGGGGGTGCGAAGTAAGCGGTAAGGACATTGAAGCAATGTTCGGATAAGGACAATACCAAGGTCGCATGTGTGATGGGTGAGGACGCCTACTCTTATTCGCTGCCAAAACGACTGGAGAGATTTTAACTCTCGTAAGGTGCTTTTTATTTATTTGAAATGACGTGAATTAGACAATCATCATACGTTTTTGATGTAGATCCCTAGTCGGCATCGACTGAAAAATTCCAACAACCATCGTACACATTTGTTATTTCACATGATTAATCAATGCACCTACAAACACTCAGTGAATCTGTTTCCGACAGGCATGCATTCATTAAATTAGATCACGTGCGTTAAACTTCAGATCATTAGAATTTTATCGATTTAGGATTTGAAATGACCACGTGTTTCAGGTCATGAATTACGGCACAACGTAATACTTGACTCGGGGATTAAGACAGGCGCCCAATCATGAAATTGCAATCTATCTATTTTATCATTGGTTAGATTTAATGTCACCTTGAAACAGACCAATCGGATGGATTTTATGCGACCATGAAAGAATCACATATAATCCATCTACCTGAAGGCACCATAATAGAGACTGCGTTGAATGATCGCGACGAAGTTTGGGAAAAGAGCATCGTCAGCGAAGCAATGACTCGTGAACAATGGAAACGAAAATTGGATTTCCTTATTGCATGCATGGGATTCTCCGTGGGACTGGGGAATGTCTGGAGATTTCCCTATTTGTGCTACAAAAACGGAGGTGGTAAGTGATGTGTATGTTACTAAGAGTTCGGTAGAGCTTCACATTTAAAATATTCGATTTTGGTTGCCATGATGTGCTTACAGCGATTTATGTGATTGTAATTTTTTGATCAAATTTATCGGGATCAGGTAGTGTATCGAAATGTTTTGTGGTTAATATGTGAGAACGAGATAATGAACATATTACTGAGGCAAAATGGTTGGTACAAAATGTGTCAACTTCAGTGAAATCTGGGTGGTAGAAATGCATGGGAACTCCAACGGGCCGTTTAAATCAAACATAAGCACTCAATAATTTCACTAGAAGTGCAATCGGTTAGCGTAGTTTTCGGGTAACGTTTCACTTCTGACACAGAAGCTTCGTCAGACCAAGGGTGATAGTCAGGACAGGGAACATGATTAAGTAGTAGTCAGCCCACCACCACTTATTTGACCTTACCGCTAAACAGCTTATAGTACGCTTACCGTGTGTCACGTCTGGTGGGAATGACCAGGATCAGTGGTCGATTTTCCTACTAGCATGTATCCACATCAATCTAATGCTAGTGCATACGGTCAAGGTCAGTTGACACAGCGGCCCACATACGTAAAAGTACATAACTAACGGGGCTAAGGTTAAGCTATTTTTGAAGAATAACAAAAAATCTAATTAACTAGTAGGTATAAGGTGAATAAAACTATTTACTTTCGCATCAGTCCTGACTATTACCCTTGGTCTGACGAAGCTTCTATGTCAGAAGTGAAACGTTACCCCAAAACTGCTCTAACCGATTGCACTCAAATTTCTTTACATTATGAATACACGATCGGTCCCAAACATATTCCAATCGATTGTTAACCGGAAGCCGTTTAACATTCCGACCTGAAGTATAAGACACTGTGTCACTGTCTTAATGGACGGTTCAGGAATTCTATGGAAATGTACAGTGGCATATTAGTGATCAATGTGACATATTTATCGCTAGCAGGCAATACGCCCTTGGTCCTGTTCTGATACCCATGCACATTTCTTGCCAGGTGTAACGTAAGATGATGTAGATAAAAATAGGGTATGTGAAACAATCTGCGGAGCTTTTCGAAGGGTTTTTCTTTGGGTAAGTGACGATAGAGCAATCTGTGTGATGTACATCAATGGCTTATTTCCGAAGGGGATAATCTATCAACTGCCAAGGCGGATGTGAAACCCAGGAATGTGTCGGGCATAATAAGTTATTATTTGTATAAAGATAATTTTTGAAAGAGCTGAGTCAGTAAGAATTTTAAATGAACGAAATTGCAAATGATTTCTAAATAACATAAATCGTAAGCGCATGATAGATTCGAACTCACCAAGGGATCTGACGATATTTATGAAATTAACAATGATGAATATAATTCAAGAGGTAAGAGGGTATGAATACACTAAAATCTAGTGTTAATCAAGAGAGCAATATTCCAATATACCTTGATCTCCAGTTCTCGAAATGATGTTCCTCAAACAATGAAGTAGAGGCAAACCTTAGCATAGCAGTATAAGGTTGAAGCATGATCTTGAATCTACCACAGTGTTCGTTTAGTCAGATTAATTTATTCGAATGAACTTTGAAATACGTTAATGCGACACGCATAGACCTAGAGTCAACGTGAAAAATCGTATTAGCATATTCCATGGTAGTGTAAAGGTATGGTGAAATAGATAATCATAACATAGGGAGTGTCATCACTAAATGTTATGCTGCGCAACCGACAGAATTATATCACAATTAAATCCTATGTAGAGGTCCTCGTCAAACTAACAATCCTAGAGGAGTTTCTAGTCATTAAATATAGGGACAGCAAGGTAGCACTCGGATGAAAGTGGAGTTAGCTTGGACTGAGAGGAATACTACGGTAGGCTCTTCAGTGAAATACATTACTAAGCATGTTCAACATTTCACGCCTCTTGAAATGTGAGGTTCCAGAACGTAGAATTTAATTTGATGATGAATCAAATTGAATGCAGAATTTTATGAAGCTTTTAGACTACATCGATTCTGTCGATCAGGTCTTTGTGAATAGGCAACCGTCGATCATGGATGGATGGATGGATGGATAGATAGAAACGAGT
This sequence comes from Atriophallophorus winterbourni, assembly GCA_013407085.1. Lineage (NCBI taxonomy): Eukaryota > Metazoa > Platyhelminthes > Trematoda > Plagiorchiida > Microphallidae > Atriophallophorus > Atriophallophorus winterbourni. Next base: position 22,549 of record JACCGJ010016562.1, on the reverse strand, counting down.
AGATAGATATTCCTTAGCTTCAAATTCAGCCATACGTGGTAGGAAGGTTGTTGATTACTAAATGTCATATAACCATTACACAACACTTTTATTTGGTGGGAGAGTGATTTTTAAAATGCGGTAGAAAGCGATAAAGTTAGACAACATAAGATGTAAGTTTTAAATCACAGCCTAATCGTGTATTCACTTAAATTTTATGATCAAGTAGCTTGATTTAAACACCACGGTTCTCGTGCAACTTTTACTGACAAAGACCACACTAAGTTTTCCTTCCACTCTCACTTTTCCATACGTGGAATCAATTAGTTACTCCAATAGGATTCCTATAGCCGTAGTAATGTTCCATAGAGTATGTAACCTTTGAAATAATGTAGTCAATTCAATTCAATTCAATTTTAATGGTCTAAAAAGCATACAGCTTTACAAAAAACCACAGAATAATATGACAACAACGAATAATATAACAAGTCAGTGGGCCCTTACTCTAGAGATGTATCACCCATTTGTGACCACTCATCCGTGCCAAGCCCATCAAACTATTCACAAAGTTGATCACGACGGTCCATAATGGAAGCACTGGACTCGAGTTTCGCTCTTATTTGAGCTCATCAGCAGTGCATATCCTCCGCTTCGGGGGTGGGGTTCGAACCCTTGACCACCATTGTAGTCCCATGCCTTAACGACCTGGGCTACCGTCCACCGTTTGACCGATCACCCATAATAGAACCAGTTTATCGTGCACGTGTGAACCGCAATGTCTATTGACATTGACCGATTTCACGTTTTGCTGGGTTAAATAGTCTTCTTGATTTTGTCTTTGTCTACACGACTTATCCTTGTGATTAAGACAACAAATTGGAGGTGGTGGTTGGAATGCCACTTAATGACGTTCCCTGTTCTGGCCAATACCCTTGGTCTGTGTTGGGTGAGGCGTCCTCACCCATGACACGTGCGACCTTGGTAATGTCCTTATCCGAACATTGCGGATGCATGCTGTGACATGTTGTAACCTTAGGCTTTGGACCGTCGTGATCAACTTTGTGAATAGTTCGATGGGCTTGGCACGGATGAGTAGTCACAAATATAAACCTTAGGTTTCAATGACCTTACCGCTTACTTCGCACACCTCTTTGTGTGTATATAAACACTGGCCCTGTCCAGCTCTAGGACCTGCGAACCTGTGTCCTGAGTCTCGACTTGGTCATTTCATAACCATCCTGTGTTGTTCTGTTCTCTGTCTCGGTGGGCTTGGTCTCTCGTATCATCTAGTTGATCACCTGGCACAACTGTCTCTCAAACCCACTAAATAGCAACTTGGCGACGGGGTGTTTCCAATAATGTCCACTGAATCCGAAGTTACAAAAGCTGCTCGAACATCTACCCCGATAAAAGAAGCAAATTCTTCTGCAAATGATCCCAAATCTCCATCTACCTAATCTCTTATGTCATCTATAATTGAATTTTACTACGACCCGGAAAATAGTGTGACTATCGACACGTGGTTCCGGCGTTATGAAGATATATTCCGAATAGACCTCAAGAACCTAGGAGATGACTGCAAAGTTCGACTGCTGTTGCGTAAATTGGGCGCCGCGGAATTAGACAAATATTGCATTTTCATTCTTCCTCAGAATTCACGTGACCGTACATTCGACGAGACAGTCGAATCACTCAAGCAATATTTTGTTGATCAATCATCTTTATTCAGTATTGGTTACCGCTGTCTTAATTTGTTCCTGAATGAAACAACGGATTTTGTGACACATCTTGGAGACGTCAACAGAGAGTGTGAACGCTTCAAATTGCGCTCACTGACTGACGACCAATTTAAGTGTCTCATGTTTATCAGCAGTCTGCGATCCTCGCGATTTACAGATATTCGGACTCGTTTACTGAATCGTCTCGAGCAGGTTCCAACTATGTCGCTCCAAGCCATTGGAGAAGAACACCAACGTCTCATGAACATTAAAAACGACTCCGCCCTCGTGCAGTCGAACATTCGTGACAATTTTACAATCCAGTCGGTACATCAACCAAAGCAGAACAACACTCAACAACCGTCTCCGCATCTAGCACTACAACCAAAGCTGTTAAACACATCCCAAAAATCCAAGCCAGCGTATCTATGCGGACATTGCGGAGAATAGCACTTTCTCCAGGAATGCTCCTACAGAACCAATCGATGCAAGCAATGCAATCGATTAGGACACAAAGATGGGTTCTGTCATAAAACAGCCAACCGGAAGACACCAAACAAACGAAAAGGTACTTACCGCGTCGTCCCAACTGGGCATCAAAACCAGCAAGATTTCATTGTAATTGCTAACATAGCTGTGCAAACAATCTATCGCCAATTATCTGATGCTGTCAGAGCTCTTCCGTTCACAGTGTCGGATATCAAGAGGGAAACGAGATCAGACCCGAATCTTCGGAAAGCCATCGAATACACACAAACGAAATGGCCACAGAATATTCGGGACGGTCCATTGTTGGCCCGAATCATTTGTGTCAGATTGTTATTTCAAATTTTGTTTTTCTGAAAATGACTACTCGATCGGTCCCAAACATCTTTCCACAAATTTAATTCATGTTATATGAGACGTGCCATGGTTAATAGAATATTGATTCATGCATGGGGACATTTTCCCGCATCTTCAAAAAACATGTGATGTCACTGTGACAGTTGGATATAAATAGATTTATAAAGTGCAAACGAAAACCGATCTCCGTACCAATCTCAGACAAAAACATTACGTCAGTTGATGGGCGTGAAATTGACTAAGTAAACTGTGCGTATGAAAAAGATTTTAATGCATAAAATACGTTCATTTTCATGCGGCAAATTCATTTCCCGCCATTACATTCTTCTCGGGTAGCTAGATTGAATAGTGTATATTCCGTTTCGTTAGCACGAATAGGCGCAGATTGTACTTCTTCAGCCTTGATGATTATGTTGGACAATCACTTCAATTTTCCGACGTTTACCCTAACTCGTATTCCACGTGCGTATATGTGGCAACGGGAGGTTAAGCAAGCGATGACCAAGGATTCAAGGATTCAAGGATTTATGGTTAAAAAAGTTAATACTTTACAACACCACAGGAGTACGCTATGAATAAAAACATGAAAATTACAATGGTATAAAAGCAATAGAGAATATCAAATGTAAGGCTCACGAATGATGTTCGTTTGCAAGTGCAAGTCCAATTTCGCTTTAAAAATCGCCAGGCAAGGAGAGTCCACCACATGTTGGGGTAGGGAATTCCAAAGAAATATAGCTCATACGACAAAAAATGGCGCCGAAAATCAATACGGGAACTTGAAACGTAAAGGGATAAGGTATGTCCGCGTGTCACTTTTCCATCACATACATCAAACAAGTGTTTTAGTGGATGTCCTTCGGTAAACACAATTCTATAGGTCAGAATAATATCGCGTCGTATCCTCTTTTGGGTAAAGTCACATAGACCCCAACGTCGCAATCTTCGGTGTACTGAACATTGCGAGACCCATCACTAACTTTGTTGCTCTATGATAGATTTTATCGAAAGAGAGCAATATCGTTTCGCAGCCAAGGAGCCCAGACCTCTACCGCATACTCCATCGTAGAGCGAAGGTAGACATTCATTATCCTTGGTAACGTTACCAGAGAGCATCTTCCAAATATTCTTCGAAAGATACCTAACAATCCGTCGATATATATTCTGGCAGTGCACTGTGTAGTTGTGGTGGATGGGTTCGGTATTAAAGATGACTTTGCACATCATCATCATCATCATTACATAGGTGGGACATTAAAAGCTAATGAATCACTAGAAGGTTAGTAACAAACACACTGGAATGATGTGCCTGCACGTCAAATCACACGCTTTCAATCAAGTGTTGTGGGTGAGTAGAGCGACATCAGCATGACAGCTTCCTTGCGGATTTCAATGTCACACAGCATTAAAAAACTTTCCTCCTTACTGGACTTGACAACATACGAGATTAATTAAACACTCTGGGACGATGCACAAACTGACCCAGTTTGAACATGAACCGTTATTCGCCTTTCAGACCAATCTGTTGTTCTCAACGTTCGTTTCATTCATGCCATCTAATTTTCGTAATCACAATTTAAATGTACAGATAAAAATTTGATCACCTTTCTCTCAGTGTCTAATTGTACCCGACTAAAACTTGTGATACACTTCAAATAGGACCTTCGTAAAAGCTCGTCGATTTGCAATATCCGGTGTTTCTCTCGGGATTCTAGCATTTTAAACTCATAAATTGCGCATGGCGTTTTCAGGTAGTTTACTCAAACAGAGTGTTCTTTAGGCGACGAGTGGTATCACACTTCAAAATGTGCCATATGAGTTTTCCCCGAGAAGCCCGCCGTTGAAGTTCGGTGGCATACTCTAGAAATAATTAGTTTCAAATGTTGTACGGCTAAGAACGTGGATATTGAATATCACTCCTTGAACCAATGCTGGCGAATGCATCGATAAGAAAAAGAGGCGGACAGACAATTATCTGCATTACAAACCGACCCCACAGTCATCCGAAATACTCACTGGACGATTCTAGAATGTGCATCATCCACGGTCGATGTTTTAATATATTGATCTAATGTAATGGGATTCAAGTTCTTTGTAAAAGAGTTCAAATGTTGTCCTTGGATCATCTATAGACCTAAATTAGATAACTGTGACTAACTCACTTCTTATCCGTGTCACAATAGATTCGTGCTTCTTTGGTGAGTTCCGAGTAAAACAGGATTGGAAGTTACACAAATCCAATAAAACACATTCAATGCAAAACTTGATGGCACGTGTGCCACATTTGCAACCAGGTAGACAATTTACACAGAAACCGGTCCATCGGTGTATGCGTTAATGAAAACGACTTGAATGTTCTGAGGCTTTTACCGTTCCTATACTTTTTCGCAATGTATGTAGATTCCGATAATGCCAGTCATACACAATCAACAAATACGGCGTTATGTTTAATCGCATTTCGATTTGGAAAGCAACAGTTTCCAGGAATAATTTTTCAGGATGATTGAAACCTTTTCCGTTTTCACTTTCAGGCGCCTTTCTAATTCCCTATTTCATCAGCGTGTTCGCTGCAGGTATCCCGATTTTTCTGCTTGAGGTGTCTCTCGGACAACTGACCTCTCGTGGGATCATTGCCGCTTGGGATATTTGCCCACTTTTCCGTGGTAAGTGAGGAAAACTCTCCGATCCGTAAGAAGAAATTCGTTCAAATCTTTTACTTAAAGCCTAGTGTTCTTCAATAGGTATACTCGATGAGTGGTTATAAACACTTAAACGGTCATCCTTCGATTTTCCTTTTACCAAATAATAACTTTCACCTACTTGCCTCTCACGACTCGCCCAAGTTCAAATTTTTGTTTTACACTAAATGGATTTCCAGACCGTGCACTATGCTTTTAGAGAGCACTTTCGTTGAGATTCCATTTTAAATCCAGATTCCAGCTAAATTCACACTTTCTAATACAGTTTTTTTCTACAAACGAGAGCCCAATGCTGAACTGATTTTGCTTAGTTGAATTAACACTGCTCAGTGTTGAACTGAAATAACTATGTTCGCTATCGTAATAAATCGCAGTCTTCATACATGCTACAACTACCACTCTTAAGGAAAATTACAACCACAGTATCTGTAAAGCTCTAAATGTACTACCGAAATTTATCAGCTATCCAAATTTGTACTCGGTCATCATTATTTCGGATTTAAGTTCACTTCACGTGCTATCAGTTATATAGCCATTGAATGGCATATTTTCTATGTCCTCTAAAGCAACCTTGATATGTATTGTGGTGCTCACATCCCCATCCCTTACACACCACTACCGGTTTCAGGCTGTTTGCCATCGTCAGGTGGAGACAGTAAGATCAGGTTCAGTGAGCCTTGAAACAGTGGAAAAGCGGTAAACAAAGTTAAATTTGTATGCCACTGTTATATAGGGTTCTTACAAAGAACCACGATGTTCAAATACAGAATCACGAAGTGATTCCTGGCCAAGCGCTCGAGGCGCATATAAAAGACCAATGTATTGTTGTGCTCACATCCCCATCCCTTACACACCACTACCGGTTTCAGGCTGTTTGCCATCGTCAGGTGGAGACAGTAAGATCAGGTTCAGTGAGCCTTGAAACAGTGGAAAAGCGGTAAACAAAGTTAAATTTGTATGCCACTGTTATATAGGGTTCTTACAAAGAACCACGATGTTCAAATACAGATTCACGAAGTGATTCCTGGCCAAGCTCTCGAGGCGCATATAAAAGACCAATATATTGTGGTGCTCACATCCCCATCCCTTACACACCACTACCGGTTTCAGGCTGTTTGCCATCGTCAGATGGTGACAGTAAGATCAGGTTCAGTGAGCCTTGACACAGTGGAAAAGCGGTAAACAAAGTTAAATTTGTATGCCACTGCTATACAGGGTTCTTACAAAGAACCACGATGTTCAAATACATACCAGCTGGTTGAAATGTAAAGATGATGTTGAGTTCAACGAAAGCCATTGTGAAAATTGGTTAGCTGAAAGTTTTTACTTTGAAGCGTATAATAAATTCATAATGTGTTGTTTAACAAGAAGTTGTAATCCGACACGCGGCAGTCAAATGCATCAGGAAACTTCGCCGTTTATGTTTCAATGAACGTTCACCAATGATAAGAGTTCAGTTAGTAATTCAAAGTTTTAATCGACCAAAAAGCAAATACTTTACAGCAATCATAGATAGAAATATATCAGCGTATAAAACTATCTTGCGTATTTCTCATGAATATATGACAGTTCTTCGCTGACAAACGTTATCAATGCAACGCTGCCGTTAATGATGATGACCATATGTAAATTGATTACGATAGATCAAATCTAATGTTGAATGCTCTCTTGCAATTCAGGTTTAGGTTGTGCGAGTACAGTGATCAACTTCCTGGTCAATTGTTACTACAACGTCATTCTCGCGTGGGGTTTGCGCTATTTGTTCGCTTCGTTCACCTCGGAGCTACCGTGGACCAAATGTGACCAGTGGTGGAACACGCCCAATTGTCGTGCGGATCCCGGCAACATCACGCTAGTGAACGCTTCGAATACGCATATCCTGGCTTCGGATCCGGTGACTGAATTTTGGGAGTGAGTGAGTCTCACGTGGCTGGGAAATGTTTCCTAGCTGCAAACACATGAGCTTCATTTTGATTGGTAAACATTACGAAAATGTCGAAAACGTTAATTGAAATTCACCTATTCATAAGTCATGTTTTCTCGAAATGCCTCAAATTTAGCTCCAGTGGTTTGGGAAGATTACCGTGTTATTCAAATCATCGCCGCTCAGCACGAGATCCAACTTACAATTTTCGTGTCCAGGGTGGCCACAGTTGTACTTTTATGTTTTGACCTTGAACTCGCCATGTGTTGTCGGTGCTCAATGGCGCAAACGCTTGAGCGCGATTCATACACGCTTCCAGTTAAACGCATCGACAGCATATGGTAGTATCTGCAACTTAATGCTAAACCAATATTGAAGGAATCCCTTATAATACCTGCTAACATCTTAGCAGTTGAACTTCACCTTACAGTGGTTTTTGTTCAATGACCACAAAAAAGTTGTTTGTCCAGAGCATTTAGTATATTGCTGACACTAATCAAACTAACCCACGGTCTAGAAAAATCATCTCTTACTTTCAAGCTACTTTAGAGTTGCCGCTTTATAATTACTAATATTTCTGCATTCATTCGGCGTTATCTACGGCAAGACTACCAGCTAAATCTTTTACAAAATATTTCTATATACCCTCGCAATGGAGCGATCAATTAATTATAATTTAATTATCTGACGTGTACGCAGAGCGAACAGAGGTAGCGTACCACTAAGGCAAACATCATGTGTTATTCTCCGTATACATGCATGAATTACGCTCATGGAGTTTAGGAATCCACATTCTATCAGGATATATTAGTGTTTCGGCTAGCGTGAAACACTAGTACGTTTGATAAATGCCTTTCAGGTGGCCATTTAACCAGTATATACGGAAATGTATATAAGCACATATATTGATTTAAACACGGAATTAGGTAGCTGTGCGGATTCATGCATGGGCTACGTATAAAGTCAATAGAGGAGAATCATTCTACTCGCTCAGACTGTGAGCAACGTAAGAGCTTAACCCGCTTTCATTTTCATTAACCAACATCGAACGAATTGATAGAAATCGGGGAGAAGTCGGTGACATTTTTTCAGCTTCCCCGTAAGACGTGCTAATTGAAAGGACTTGGCGTTTGAAGGATTTAGCAATTCGCTTTTAAAATCTGAACCGATTGTTCATGGTTTGGCATTAGTGAATAATATGCTTGCTCCAATGAAATGTTTTTCTTTGGCCATTCGTGAACTTAGATAAGTGTTCGGAATGTGAGCATAACAGTTTCAAACAGTTTTTGTTACACGCTACTGCTGTGGCACTATAAACGTAACCATATTAAGCTTTGCTACTTACTACTGTCTAGTTGATTAGTTACGAATTCAGTATGTCAAAAATACACTTGTTCGCAACGAAAATGAGCAGCTCGATACCAGGAAACTTCATTGTTAAACCCACTGAACGATAATAATCCTCATCCAACTCTTTAGTGCGTGATTTGCGATAATCCGGTAAACTCATTAATTCACGTGGTCCAATATACGTGATTTTACGGTAATCAAACTCGCTTTAATTTGTCTCTCATCACATCTGTTAACATCCTCGATAGATCAACAAAAACGTGACTTGAAAGCGGTGGAAGTCATAGAGAATCTAAATTTTCTACTGAGCACTCTATCGACGAATAAGAGATAGTCAGCCACCAGCTGACTAATACGCGTGTTTCCATTTTCTGCTGAACGACGACATGCTAAATGGATGTAGGTTGTGGGGAAATAAAATATCCCGTTTGAGACAACCTATCATTTAAGTCTCGTGTATAAACGCAGCAGAATGTAATCTAGGTGTACACACACGGTGGTCTTCGATTGGAGGAAGCTAGTAACAGCAACAGTTTGTCAGATCTTAAAATATGAAGGTGCCAAAGATCAACCAAACAGCAGTCAATGCGCCAATGTGCAATCCATGAATGCACGCAATCGAAATCACATACACTGGGCCTACTCCCTACGAGGTCACACCGAGACGTAAGGTTTGCCGACGTTAGACGTTAGAATTCGATGATAAATGGGAAGCATTCGATAGTGTGTCATTTTGAATTAGCGCGGTGAATAAGTTGTTGTTGTTGTTGGCCTCCGTCGGTCGATGTCAACCATGGATGTACATCACAATCGCATGATAAAAGCATGTGTTGACAGTTTTCGTAAGTTAACAAGATAAATTGGGTTCTAGCATGCCTGTTGTAAGTAGAGACATCCACGGGCTTATACCCCAAAAATCTACCAAACTTGTAAGAAAATTACTTCCCTCGTGAGTCACTGTGTAGATATGACAATATGTTTGAATCTTTGCTTTTACCGGTACGAACCCGAGTTTCTGCCTACATCCAACCATTCCACATTGAAAATTGATGCATGTCTTCTCGGTATGTTTCCAACACAACTCACAACGAGATGTCGCGAATCAAGTTCACTGACGTAGAACAACAACCCGTTGTGATCATAAATTCGTCTCTTTTGACATTTTCATTTCAAAATTCTTGCGTATTTCTAAAAATTAGTTCCTATACACTGGACGAAATTATTACGATAGTGCTTGGCTTGTCTATTTCAGCAGTATCACGCTCCAAACTAGCCCCATCGAACGACTGTGATTATTTAGTTGCGATAATAGGCGTCACGATTTGTGCGTATTTGGCATGACGCGTTCCCATAACATAAACAATTTAAAGATGATACATTCAACACACTAATTAATGTCGTCAAAAGTTGAATACGCGGTTCTTGCGATTAATTAGTGTATGTGTTGAGCCCTTGCTCTTCTGAAGTATTGAAGGAGCGTGTAGACTTCGATGCAGTCGGATAGAACGCTTGAACGTGTCTCACAGTATGCGTTGGTCTTTAAGCAACATGACAGAATGTCAACCTTTTAAAACGGTACAGAAAAAGTTCAGCTTCATGAATTGATTGGCATTTGAAGTTGCTTTTGAGTAATTTGAAGTGTGAACGCCTCAATCCATTTTGTCTGCATTTTCGCGTTGCGTTGATTTAAAATCCTGACATTATTGTATTACAATTACGTTTCCTTCGGCATTATTAAGCGGATGTTGAAATTGATGATGATGAAATTAACACAAAAAATTTCAGATAGAGCTTGCGGCTTCCGGTACGGAAGGTTGATCGGACAATGGTATATTGAATCAAGCAAACATGTGATCCGTCATTTTAATTATTCAAAGGTGTGATCATTTAACAGTTGCGCCGGAACATATTTTAATAATAATAATAATAATACCTTTAGATGAGTGAGTAAGGTCAACTGTAGTCAATCTATAGAAAATTGCGTAATGTTGATCATATACATGCGATTAAAGCTTTCCGGCTCAGTCTTTATATAAAGTTTAATTCAATATTAATAATTCAACATTATATTAAAGTAATGTTTTGCTCACATCCCCGGCACTTACACACCACTACCGGTTTCTGGCTGTTTGCGTCATCAGGTGGAGACAGTAAGATTAGGTTCAGTGAGCCTTGAAACAGTGGATCAGCGGTAAACAAAGTTATACTTGAATGCCACCGTTACATAGGGTTCAAACCCTATGACAGTGGCATTCAAGTATAACTTTGTTCAACATTATATTCTCCTCAGGACAAGGCATAAAGCTAATTAGGACTTTGAAACGGCGGTTAAGTAAGTTTAGCGCAGTGAACGACGTTCAATTAATTGAATGTTCTGTGCTAATGTGATTGCAACATAAACGGTATGCGCGTGATTGGAAACCATAAAAATACAGATTGACGCTGCTAAGCAGTTGGTTCTATGTGCTATTGAGATGACGGGCATACATAAACCTTCGAATCAATTTCTTTTTCCCACACAGAAACCGCGTCCTCGGTTTATCTGAAGGCATTGAACACGTGGGAACCATACAATGGGAACTGGCGTTGTGTCTGCTCACATCATGGACCTTGATTTTCCTGTGCATTTGCAGGGGAATTAAGACGTCCGGTACGGTGAGTGTTGATTGTGAATTCTCGGATTCGTCGCTTCGCACTCGTGGGCTGGTTATCTGATAGTTTCGAAATTGGTTAACTAGCCCTTGAACTTGTTTGGCTGTTTTCTTTCACGTGTGCTCGGATTTTTCAGTGTTCAATTTGGATGAGATTATTCATACTACATGGTTTAACGTATTTACAAGGGTAGAAACCTCGGAAAATAACGGAAACACTCATGTTTTCTTCATCAAAATCGAACATAATCACCCCCGGGGACTCAAACACACGAGCAACAAGTTACTATCCGATGACTGAACAGGATCAAGTTGAATGATTGAAGAATATGATGACCTAAAGCACATAACTTCATAAGTACCATAGTATAGTAAATCTTTGTTCACGAAAAAGAAATAACACATAATCATGTCATGTCACCTATCGTCCAGTTAACTACTTACAATGAGTTATTAAGTAATCACTTGCCATTCGCCATACGTGAATGAAAATTTATGAATCACTATCCGGACTAGTACATTCAGAAGTATCTTTAGTACACTAGAAGTAAGAATGAAAAAGTATTGAATCAAAGCTTTAAATGAAATTTTATTGGAAATGGCATTAATAATTTGAATGAAACGGTTTGTATTTAGTTGTCTGCCACCAAACGAACTCGCACAAGCAGCTATCTACTAAATATCGGTGTGTGTCGAATTGGCTATTATTCTGCATCTTGACGTGTCAGAAAGATTCAATGTTTTGTTTATGAGCTCCATTCGTTTAATCCACAATGTTTTTGGTTTGGTGAGTATAAATAATGCCAATCATTGTTTCAGTTGTTGGGCATTACACCTCCACCTGCTGGAAACAGTTGAAAGTGACATTTTGTGTCGTACAACGATTTAGTTTGTTCAAACACAGAATCACCAAGTAATTCCAAGTACACCCTTTAAGGCGCTCATGGTTACCAAAGTAATGTGTTGCTCACATCCCCCGCACTTATACACCACTACCGGTTTCTGGCTGTTTGACGTCATCAGTTGGAGACAGTAAGATTAGGTTCAGTTAGCCTTGAAACGGTGGATACGTGGTAAACAAAGTTATACTTGAATGCCACCGTTACATAGGGTTCGCACAACGAACCACGATGTTCAAACACAGAATCATACGGTGATTCTTGGTCAAGCACTCAGGCGCTTACGGATGACCAAAGTACTGTGCTACTCACACACACCCCTCACTTACACTCCACAAACGGTTTCTATGACATTTCGCTAACGTGTTTGAACACGTTCTGAAATCATTTGCAAAAGTGTGTTAATTCTGTGGCGACTTCTTAGTAATTCTGTCCTGTATAGGTCAAACTGTGATCGCCACGGGACTACAGCCCAACAACTCACTGGAATCGAACTGCCATCGTAGGGTTCGTCATGTTCTGAAACTGTCTCAATTCACGAACATATTTACAGACTCATCTGTTGTTGTCGCCCTGCAAGGTTTCATGCGCTTACAAATCATGCATACGCTTATTTCGACACGCTTGTCTTTAAAAATAATAGTCGGAAGAATATAACCAGTGTGGAAAATGTCAGATTGCAATTGCTTTCTTGTTGATGTAGATCATGTACTTCACCGCGACTTCACCGTACGTGTTCATGTTCATTCTCTTGGTTCGAACGTCCTTACTTGAAGGGGCTGTGGATGGACTGCGGTACTACGCGAAACCGGATTGGGAAAAGTTGACGGATATGACGGTAAGTGCCAGCCATGAAATCTTTGTTCATACTTCTTAGTAATACACTGCAACTTAAAAAGATAAGCTGGATTACTTTAGGCAGCATAGCAAGGAATTCGATTGTAATGTTCGATCGTTGCCTACCTTGATCTCTTGAAATGTTTTCCATATACATACACGCATACATACATATATCCACTCACGTGTTATACAGCGGTATCATGGTCACCATGGATAAATTGGATACTTGAAGTAATTTATTACAACACAATTGGAATGTTTACCCATTGAAGAGAGACTGTCTATTTTCCGATTGAACACGCTGAAATTGAGGAAACCCAATGCATACGGGGTGTCACCCACCTATCTAAAATTGGTCTCCCGACAATTGGTAACAAGTGAAACCTTCAAATAACACGCTCCTGCATTATTTATCATCGAATCTTTTACTACGTCTTTGTATGTATCTCCGAAGTCCTTTTTCAATTATCGACTGAACCACTTTTCAAGGAACATTTGGGAACTTTTCTGAATGTTTGCACCTGCTTATTTAATGCCATTAGTGAGTAGGATGCACACACCCTCTTTGAAAACAAATCACCTCAACATCCATTTTAACCAACATCTTCCCACACCATTTCCTACCTACAATCATTTTTCTCCTTAATCCAGACAGTTTAGAGCGAAATTGAAATGAACCATTCCTAAACTTTTTATGCATTATCTTATGTTCGTATAGAGCTATTTGCCTTTTAACCATGAAACTTTACGCTTGAATCCGTGTCAATCCTATTTATCAATCCTTCCAACCCCATTTGCAACTCAACAACACTTTGTAGCGCCACATAATTTAACCAATTCGATCATGACATGCAGCCTTGAATATCATAGTAGAGTGCAATCGCTGGAAGCTGTTGTTGTCATCAACCTCCTTCGGCAGATAGGAGCGAAGCGAATGACAACAGTGCCATTGCGAAGATCTAATGTGTGAATCTGACCACCACCAGTCTCAACTTACCGTGGTCTCCTTTTTATTCACCATTCGTGATTTTATCATAATGTCGTTTACAAAAGCCACTGGCTTACTCAGTGCTCTTTCGCGGCACTTTCTGGTCATAACTCAATAAAATATCCGAAGGTCAGCTTTTCTTCAAATGCATCACAATTTTTCACGCTATTTAAGCATGCACTTGGCTACACTCCTTCTAAATACGAACAGCTTGCTAATCGGAATCTGCTTTCTGTGAGTTACTCCGTAAGTGTATTGCTTCGGGAGGATTTCTATGATGTAATCTGAACCCATCGTAAAATATTATATCCTATTTTATCATAAATTTCCACCTGTGACAAGTTTCAAATTCTTTCTTCCACACACACCAAAATCATTACACAATTATTGCTGGTCAGGTTTGGTCCGACGCTGGAACCCAGATATTTTTCAGTTATGCGCTGAGTCTTGGAGCACTGACGGCGTTGGGCAGTTACAACTCATTCCATCACAATTCATTTCGGTTAGTCGTTTGGTATTATTCCGTATGTGAGAATGTTCATTCCACTGATTTGGTTCTACTGGTGAACTTGCAACCAACTGAAGGTATACATCATTCAAATTGCATGTTAATTTGCAAGTGATTTTCTTCCATCCTCATACTGAACCTTAGCGTATATTTCAGATCGAGTTGAGTAATTATTTGGGCGATTATAAGCCCAGTGGGTTGCGTCTCACCGTTTTCGCTGAACAAGTTTAAACATAAATCCGTTCTGGCATGCGTTTCCATGACACCCCCCATGATCGGTTTCCTGTAGTTTTTGGTCGATGGAAACGGTACGATAAAACACAGTTTTTACATTCTGTCGGGTGTCCAACATTTTATTATTTCCTTGCAAATGGATTTCGATCGCAAACGCGCGATGATTCTATACTCTAACCGCTTTACACGTCAATACATTCGATTCGGGAAACACTATCTTCTCCATAACTGTCGTTGAGATAAGTAAGTCTGTGTGATCTATGTTCATTGACTGAAATAAACGCACGCTCATCCTCGCTAAAAGGATGACGTCGTATGATGAATATTTACAGCTTTCGCGTTAAACACCTGCCATGCTGGCAGCAACACTCAGAGTACAGAGATTTTTTACAAGTAATGTTCGTCTCCTTGTCAAGTAATCTTGCAATGACAGCCCAAGCGAATGCTGGGTAAAACCGTTTCAACTGAATTTTATTTACGAATATCAAAATATGTGCAATTATTGAACCTTGTTGTCCGAAAGAATACAAATTGTTTAAGGGATAGTTGGAGAATATGTTGTTTATATCCGTGCCAAGCCCATCGAACTATTCACAAAGTTGATCACGACGGTCCATAATGGAAGCACTGGACTGGAGTTTCGCTCTTATTTGTAATTTGAAAGATTGATGATCTGATTAATCACTTAACCACAGCGCTTGGATACTTCTGGTATTGAACGCCCCCGCAACAATTAATTCTCTAGAGTGAATGTGGGTCTGCCTTTGGGAGACATGATAATTTCCTAATCTCCGCGCAAAGCTTTGAACGTTTATGAATTTCTAAATTCGCATCAGTCAGTCAGCCAATGGTGTTTCACCAACCAAAATTGATCCATATTTTAGTCGGCTGTATTTAGTACTTCTGTGTCAGACGTCTCCTGCATCAACCATCCTTCTCTTAGAAGAAGCCGAAGTTGAATGTACATTTGTATAAGGCTTAACAGGTCACGTTGGCCGTGTCTCAACACCACCAGAATGTTTGTCGATCCATCGACTGAAAGAAATTATTTGTTTTTGCCCAAACCAAAGCAAACGTTTGTGTTAAAATGCCAAACATGATTCACTACTGTCATTAAATAATACCAATGTCTGGACGTTTCAGACAGCTAGCGTTGTAAGCGTCAAGGTAGACAGGTTGGAAGGCATTTTAAATGTACCAAATTGCTTTTGAAACGATTGTTTTGAAATCCCAAATGCGAATCAACCAATATTGGAGCATAAACCCACGGCTAGTCCAGATAAAGTGGACTAGCTCCGAGTGTAAACCGCAGAACATTGCATACACTCGGCGCTGCGATTATTTCAAATCAGATCAATTGACCAAAATTTCGTGTGAAAGATTTTCTCGTTTGACTTTTGCTGCATATCTGCGTAAGCTATCTTATTTTATTTCCATTTGCCAAGTATCACTTGAGATTTTAGTGGATAAAAATAGGAATATTCGTATGTCACTCCACGACTTTCAAGCGCACGATCATTTCATGTTCCACATTTCTCTACTCCGATTATGGGGTAGCAATCCATCTCACGGCGTTCAGAGCCGTAAGCGATATTCGGTCGTTTAGTGGAATTCACACCGTCGGTTTGAGCTACGTTCAAGCATTACTTGCTCGTCACCAGCTTGAAGCGTTCAAGAGAAAGTTCTTCCCAGTTTGCAAGGTCATGACCCAGAGCTTTCCACTTTCTTCACAAACATCTTGTTGCCGAAAGTGCGGCCTGACAAAAGATCGTTCAGTGTGGGTATTATATAATTTCTCGCCAAACTAACACTACTAAAACTGAGAGCAGTAATAGAAACTTGAAACATTAACGCCCGATGAAAGCTATTCGGAATTTAAGATGATACTTTGCATACCACCGATTTAAGAAAGTTGATCTTTGTCAACAAACTATTCCAGACCGTTTAGCTCTGACGAATCTACATTGCAAGTTACGCGCTTATCAAATACTAGATTACCTAACTAGCGAGCGAATATTTCATTTAAATGCATGTACTTCGATCAATTACCATCACGATTGCCCAAACAAATCCTATGAATACTCAGCAAGAATTTCACCACTCTTCCGTTCATTAATAAACCAAATAATCCTTCTACTTTCGCATACACGCACAAATGCAGAGACTGTCTTCTCTTCGCGGGAATCAACACATTCACCAGTCTGTTGGCTGGTTGCGTCATTTTCTCCACCCTGGGAAACATGGCACATACCTCGAACGTCTCAATTGATTTGGTTGCCGAGTCTGGTCCGGGACTTGCGTTCGTTATCTATCCGAAGGCTTTGGGTACCATGCCGGGCAGCCCGTTCTGGTCTGTCTGCTTCTTTCTGATGATTATACTCTTGGGTATTGACAGCATGGTGAGTAGTGCTTCTTCGTGCTTGCGTTTGCCTCGTTAAACGTTTTTTAGAGCTCGCGCCATGTGTTTAAACCGAATAGATTCAAGGTTAAATATTATGGTTAAAAAAGCATGCAGCTTTACAATAACCACGATGTATAAGTATAGATAATATAAATTGTACCTCATATGGCAGATTTTTCAATAAACGAAGGCAATAACGGATTTAGCTAGCATACAATGGTCAACTTTCGATTTAAATAAAGCTAAATTATTGGAATTTTCCAAATTTGCAGTAAGAGAATTCTGAACAATCAGACGCACTGAATGAAAATACCTGGGGAAGTTATTTATAAAAGTTGGTACATTGGATGAACAACCTTGACCTCCGATCTTGCTGGCAGTTCGAAGATGAAATAAATTACCCAAATAGCTGGAAAGTATATTGTTTTTGGCCTCCTTCGGTCGATGTCGACCATGGATGTACATCACAATCGCATGAATTTTCATGTTCTACAGCTTTTTGAATGACTGAGCAATCCGATTCGGGAAGAACAAGCTCTCCCGCAGCGTTCGCAACGATAATCAGAACTCAGTTGTAGGGCGTCAGTTGCACGCCAGTGGCGTGATCTACGTTCAGCAACCAAGAGCTGTATCTGCTGCTCCCCACCTTGCAGTCGACGCTTTACACAATGTCTCCAATATGAGCGGTCAAGAGCAAGTTCTTCCCAACTCACCGAATCAATACTAAGAGCTTTCATATCTCTTTTGCAAACGTCCTTGTACCGCAAGTGCGGTCTGCCCAATGGTCGACTTCCTAATTGCAACTCACCTTAGATTAGATCTTTTGGAATGCGACCATTTTCCATTTTATAGACATGACCAAGCCCCCGCAGGCGGCGCTGTCGTAATAGGGTGAACATGCTCTGTAGACGGAAAGTGTATTGAGAACCTTATATGAATGGATAAGTTGGGCTTACTTTTTACTTTGTGTACGAGTCATCAAGCCTAGTCGTCAGAAGCGCTAAAAGTATATCATACTCAGACAACTGTCAACTAACTCGATGACACAGAAGCAAAATTTCTCTGGGAGTCATAATGCCAAGGTTTTGGCAGTGTAGCCTAGAAGCAGGTGTATATGCATGTTTATCCTGGGAAGAAACGAACACTAGAAACGTCTCAAATTCTGCCGTAAGACGGGAGAAGCTTCTATGAGCAGATTCATATTGTAGAGTGTTTTTTAAATTGCCACAAATCCGGACACTAATGCCTTTTTCTTCACCTGTGCAATTCAAGCTGTGGGATCCAAGGTTGCACAAGCAAGGTGGAATTGCGACCAAAGCGAATTATTTTGGATTTTTTGTAATGAATTCTTCTCAGAAGTCGCATCAGGAAGTATCTACTAAACATTTTCGGTGTAATAAATGATTGTCCCATGCTTTATTCCAACAGTTTGGCGGTGTTGAAGGTTTTGTTGCTGCGATCGCTGACTTTATACCATCCATCCACGGTAGCGTCAAACAACGCTGTCTTGCTGTTGGCTCAGTATGCGTCATCTCGTACCTCCTCGGACTGACCATGGTGACGCAAGTAAGCATTTATTCGTGTCCCAATTTATTCAAACGCAAAATACTACTCATAAGTAACAACAAAATGAAACTATTTTACAGGGTGGAATGTATACATTCCAATTGTTCGACTACTACAGTGGAAGCCGAATAATCGTAATTATTGGTTGTCTTGAGTGTATCGTTATCGGATTTATCTTCGGTAAGTTGCCATACTATTAAATGCATTGATTTTGCTTTATCTTTGCTTTTATTTTTTCATTTTCCTATTCATACAGGAGCCAGACGATACAGCCGATTATTGCACTACATGTATGGCTTCTCGCTCGGTTGGATGCCCGTAATATTCTGGTGTGTCGTTTCACCAATTTTCACGTTTGTAAGTTCTGTGTTTTGGTTGTATTCGCAATAAACTTTTCATGTCTGCTGTTGTGAATAAGTGAAAACACTATCTAGAAACGTGCGGAGATTTCTGAATCACAAAAAGCTGTCAATTTTTCAATTTGAATCTTATACATGTGAATGTGAATCTATCTTACATAATTGTTTGATAATTTGCTCGATCCAAAATGTCTTTCAGCTTAACAAAAATCAAGATGCGTTCGTGTGGACTTGACATCTATATGTCTTACGGAACGTGGAATACTTTTTCGCATATAACGTTTAATATTGTTTCAAAGAAGATTGATATTTTTGGTCGTGTCTCCCCCTTTTCAGATCTTGTTCGTTATGAGTGCGATTGCTTACGAAGAGCTCACGTATAGACGTGCGGGGCGTATCGAGCCATATCACTTTCCGGATTGGTCTGTCAAATTGGGTTGGTTGCTGGCTAGCTCAAGCTTGATTATGGTGCCCATATTCATGGTTTACGAAATATACCGAGGCAAAGGAAGCTTTCTCCAAGTGAGTAGTTTTGGCTTCACCCCATTTTGCTTCATCGTCTCGGGAACAGTGGGGGGTAGGTGTGCGAGCCAGGAAAAACATACTGGAAACCCAAAAACATTATTTTTGCAGTAGGTGTTGTATAGATCAGTGCGTTGTACATCGTTGTCTCATTTGTTAGGCATTTTATTTTTTACTATTCAAGATTCAAGATTAAAGAATTTATATTCACAAAAAGAACATAGCTTCACAATTACCATATCATAGTAAATATGCGTTCAATAAGAGGTATAAAAAATCAATTATACGATGTCACTGGGCGATTCCCAGTTTTCGCAAGCTGAATCTAATAGAGTTGTTTCGCTGAGCTTGGGTATGGAAGTTTGCTTAAATCACTTAGCAGGTTGAGGTGTTTGTACATTCGACTGACATCGATTCTTGGGGTGCCAGTCAATTTTGTGCGGTACAATTTGATCTGGTGATGCTTCGGTTCGGCACCAACTAGTGCATGGTCAGTGTCGCAGTCTGCGCTATGGTCTGATCTTGTGAGTTGTAAACTTGTAATATCCTGTTCATCTCAGTGATATCACATGCGAATTCCGTGTGTTTGACTTCCCGACCTACTACCCTGTTATAAGTTCGATAGTTGCGTCAAGAAATTCTGACAAGACTCAAATATGCAGTAAGTTATCTTGGTGAAAAACGTGAACGTTTAGATTCAAGATTGAGAGTTATTCATAGATTGATTCATAGATGATATGCGGTAAAAAGCTGTGCTTTACAAGACCCACAAAAATGTACATGGGGTCGGATGATAAAAATTATCAAAATATTGTTAGAGATTATTGTCAAACATTAAAAACATACTTGTCCATGTTAACATCGAGTGATTTCTTGAAAACGTCAATGGTTCCAGATTGTGCCACGTGAGTAGGTTTACCGTTTCACAATGGCACATTGCGAACGGAAAATACATATTTGCGGCAGTTCAACCGCTGGCAGATAATAAACCTCTTCTTGTCAGAAAAACGAAATGATTGTTACTTAAACTAGGTCAGTGTTCATGATGGTTATTGAATGTTTTCAGTTCAAGCCAAAAGATCACCGAGGTTCTGTAAGATTGGTCAAAACAAACTCATCGTTTGCTTCGTCGTAGACCCTGTCTAGGCCTGGGCAACCTGACAGTATCTTAGCCTACGTGCAGTCCTTGACTGTGCAGCACATTGCCTGGATCAGGCTTGGGCTTTCATTTCATTTCATTTCGTCGTAGACCGGTGCCCTGAAATTTACAGATTATCATTGATTGCTTTTTCCATTTTAGCGAATCAAGCTTTCAATCACAGCTCAACTTCCTGATCACATTGTAATCGATAAAATCAGTAAGTTTTAGTCATTGCCAATTAATGAAAATCTTTTGATTATTAAGTGTTTAAAAGATATTTTTTAAAGTTTTCGCATCGAACCATTGATGCTGTTTAATTTGCACATACTCGTGCACATACTTTTCATGTAGACCGAATGATAATTCGCAAACGAGAAGCTAGGTTAAGCATGACGAGATTGGAACATTTTTCTAGCCGTTACGATATGCAGCTTACTTTATCTTCAAAGACATCGCCAAGCTCTCAATCGAACCAGATGCATAAGCAAATGGCGAATTCGGAGGTAAAAGAGAATTTTCGCATCACAACAATGCAGTTGCCAATTTTTTCGGTTGTATCCACATCTAAGAATAATCTGGTATGCATCACTATGATACCAACTACACTACACACTAAACTAAACAAAAATGGCTAATTACATGTTTCAAATTGACCAATTTTTACACGCACTGAAACAGTCGAATCGAGTGGCGTTTCTTAAAGCTGTTTGAACTTGTTCAGCTAATGCAAAGAAATTTGAGTGCAATCGGTTAGAGTAGTTTTTGGGTAACGTTTCACTTCTGACACAGAAGCTTCGTCAGACCAAGGGTGATAGTCAGGACAGGGAACATGATTAAGTAGCAGTCAACCCACCACCAGTTATTTGACCTTACCGATAAACAGCCTATAGTACGCCTACAGTGTGTCACGTCTCGTGGGAATGACCAGGATCAGTGGCCGATTTTCCACACAGTGTGTATCCACGTCTATCTGATACAAGTGAACACGGTCAAGGTCAGTTGACACAGCGGCCCACATACGTAAACGGGGCTAAGTTTAAGCTATTTTTGAAGAAAATCAAAAATCTAATTAACTAGTAGGTATAAGGTGAATAAAAACAATTTACTTTCGCATCAGTCCTGACTATCACCCTTGGTCTGACGAAGCTTCTATGTCAGAAGTGAAACGTTACCCCAAAACTACTCTAACCGATTGCACTCAAATTTCTTTGCATTATGAATACACGATCGGTCCCAAACATATTCCAATTGATCGTTGTTCAGCTAACATTAATCCGTGACACATTACGCAACAAAATATTCGATATGTTTAACCATTTAAATTCCATTTCAGCTCAAATAGACAACAAGGACCACCTGAGCTTGACGACAATCGCATTAGAGCCAGTCAAATACGAAACTTCAGGTTTTAATAACCAACATCGCGGAGCAGAAACTCATTTCTAGTTCCAACTACTTGTCCGTAAAAAATGTGTACTGGCTGTGTTTTGTTGTCATAAGTTAATTGCCTTTTTTACGCATTTGTCTGTAGCGTTGTGGCCATCGACCGCTGTACCGTTTCACTCTTGCTCGCAAAAAGAGAATGCTTTGGCCGTATTTTGCTTTTACCCAAGTTCGGTTGTTCCGGTTTTGGAACGTATGGGCAGCCACCACCTAATATTGTTTTAACTGAAGGAAGCACGTAGATTTTGTTCTTATACTTTGTTATTCATCTCGCTACTTAATGCACTGTTTGAAATTATTAAGCTTTTTGACTCACACTTGAACGCTCTGCTTCAGTGGTGAACACACATGCCAATTGTGTAGCAGTTCAAACACGAAGACATTATTAGCAAAGATTTTGAAGGGGTTTGACCAACTACTTCTGCACAATTAACTGTCGAAGTGGGAAAAACCGACACTGAAATTCTGGGCTATCCTTCGCCGG
>JACCGJ010016560.1:0-14026 GCA_013407085.1 Atriophallophorus winterbourni | reverse complement strand
TAGTAGTAATAGTAGTAGTAGTTATAGTAATAGTCGTAGTAGTACTAGTAGTAGTAGTAGTACTAGTAGTAGTAGTTATAGTAGTAGTAGTAGCAGTAGTAGTAGTAGTTATAGTAATAGTAGTAGTAGTAGTAGTTATAGTAATAGTCGTAGTAGTAGTAGTAGTAGTAGTAGTAGTAGTAGTAGTAGTAGTAGTAGTAGTAGTAGTAGTAGTAGTAGTAGTAGTAGTAGTAGTAGTAGTAGTAGTAGTAAATAGGCATCCTCGCGAGCATTATGTATGTATAAAATCACAAGCTAGTTCCATGCAAAGTACCGCGCAGTCATAGGCTGAACATCGGCGAAGTTTCTGCCAGGTTGTCCAGACTTGGACTGCACAGATGTGTATTCGTGTAGCACTTCTGAGCGGTGCACCTAACACCGGTGGTGAGCTGCATGCGGAAAGGTGCTGCAGTCTCACTGTCATTTCTATTTTCATTTGTCAAGTGTCTAGACCTGGACAACTAATAGTATCTTAGCACACGTGCAGTCTCTGACTGTGCGGCACTTTGACCGGCTCGCGATTTTATACATCGGTCAGCAAAAAAGTATAAAACGATTATAGATTTATCTTATTCGTGAGGAGCAAAACTGGGGCTGTGACACATGGCGTAGCATATTATGCTGCATTCATTCGGAAGACCGGAGAATAGTCCAATGAGATAACACGAGAACTGAGATCTACGGCAATAAGCAGTTCATATCGAGAAGGTTAATGAATTGGCTAGCGTCAAGTCGCCCAAATCGGTTTTCAAAAGATCCGTTCAACGGTAAAGGTGACTTTCGATAGCTAGCTGACTCGTGTGATTTTGGAACCGAGCGAGTTCAAGTCATTTGGAATTAACGGTTGCACGGATGTGCAATCGTACAGTACTTCTGTGCTGCGCGGCTACACCGTGCCAAATTGATTGGCCACGGGTAGTGAGCTGCAAGCTGAAATACGCTGGAGCCTCACTACCATCTATTTCTCTTATCTGTTTAGGCCTGGGCAACCTGACAGTAACATCGCCCACTTGCAGTTTCTGACTGTGCGGCACTTTGTCTGGATTAGGCTTGTGCTTTCATACCATATACCATAACGGTTGCCTCTCATTCGTGGACGATAGGGCTTGCGTCCAGCCAATGGAAACCAAACCGCACATGCTGTCCTAATGTCTATTCCGCTGCTTACACAGGATTCGGGGGTACTCGACTCAGCATTAGCCGCGTCGCTCCGGCGCTTAGTATGCGCCCATGGTCAAATGACATTCTCTGGCGCTGTGCTATTCGTGGGTGAACGCAACTAGCAGGGAATCCGAGCCCGTAATAGACATTAGGACAGGATATGAGGGTTTGGCCTGATGTAGTTCTGCCCGTTAGCACTGGTGCCGTGACCAGGAAGCCGCCAAGTCCAAGGGCTGATGCAAAAGTTGACTCGAATACAATTTATAATGTGTACAGACTGAACTAATCTTTAATTAACCCAAGAATCGTCTTGCATTGCAGCATTCTGAAGCATAGCAAAATAGGAAAAAAAGAAATCACAATCCTATGGTGACACGGTGAGGTGATAACTCAGACGACATGTAAAATGCAAGCCTCCGCAAAAACGCTAGACAGGCCAACGCGACGACAATCGCGAACACAGAACTTCGGGCTGCTGAAGGGTTCGAGTGGCAACTGCCTGGACAACAGTAAAACATTGTCGAACAAGATACAATTCGACGAGGTCGATCCAACGAACTCAATGTGACTTGAATGGAACCGGTGCATACAGGGTGTTGTGTCCGCACACTATCGACTATCAATTTTCTGTAGTTTATTCTTTGTTACGTATGTATGTATGATGTACGAAAGCACAAGCCTGATCCAGGCAAAGTGCCGCACAGTCAGAGACTGCACGTGGGCTGAGATACTGGCAGGTTGCCCAGGCCCTGACAGATATGAGGGAGGAATAGAAATGGTAGTGAGACTCCAGCGTGTTTCAGCATGCAGCTCACCACCGATGGCCAATCAATTTAGCACGGCGTTAGCCGCACAGCACATAAATACTGTACGATTGCACATCCGTGCCTAATAAACACTTTAACTAATTGACGATTCTCGAGGAATCGACGATCGATAACGATGAACGCATTGTCCTTGGGGTTGCAATCGTAACGGAGTAAAGGGCCAAACAGGAAACGGGAGGGCAGACGTGATTCACGTCGGATCCAGTGAAGTTGGGCACATTTTCCTAACAGACGCACGTCATAACCATCAACCCCGTTAGGCGATCGGAGGGAAAAGAGCAACTTTATCAACTGCGTGTGTATTATTTGAACAGCTCAACTCTCCCGGTGAAGTATGGATGCTTACTACTGAGCCTACAGAGAGATAGAACATCATTCAGACCGACCACGATCGAATTCTAACCTATCAATGGGTCATTCGTGCACGGATGTGCAATCGTACAGTACTTATGTGCTGTGCGACTAACACCGTGCTAAATTGATTGGCCATCGGTGGTGAGCTGCATGCTGAAACACGCTGGAGTCTCACTAACATTTCTATTTTCTTTCTGATATCTGTCTAGGCCTGGGCAACCTGACAGTATTTCAGCCCACGTGCAGTCTCTGTCTGTACGGCACTTTGCCTGGATCAGACTTGTGCTTTCATACATACATACATTCGTACCAGGCTAGTCTGGACTAGACGCTCTACGAACAGCCCGAGGTAAAGCAACCCAAATCATCATCATGATCATGGACAGCATCACATCGGGAGCAAATATCAAATGCCTGACTGCCATACAACTGTAACACGATAAAAATCATAAAAATAGGATGAGTGGGACCTAAAAGCTAATGCGCCTACATAAGATTAAGCACAGACACACTAGGATGAAGTGTCTACACGTCGAATAAAACATGCATTCAAGCAAGTGATGTGAACGAGTGAAGAGACATTAGCATGACAGCTTCCTTGCGGCTTTCACTGTCAAGCATCATAGCAAGCTTTCCTAACCACTTCGCTTAGCAAACCAGATAAATAAAACGTTCCAAGAAAATGTCGACAAGAAGACGGCCACTGAACACGATTTTGAGCCATATCCATAAGGGCGAGAAGCCACTGCGAATTCTGATATTTTGGAGCCCAACTCGGAAGACGGATCGCACCAACGACAGCTAGTTTAACGGCCAAAGCCTTCATCTGCTTGAGTCAAGTCAGAGTCTGGCCACCCTTACAACAACGCCATTCCGAGTTAGGAGTGGCGAACAAAACCGCAATAGGAAAACGACGATTTCCCATTCAAAATACGTGGGCTAACCAGCGAAGTTTATGAACGTTTACTTGTTTTTCGATGCCTACGTCGCTGCCAAAGATTCTATTAAGGATGGTGCCAAGTAACTCCAGTGATGGGGCGGAAACAGCGATTGTCCAAGACCTGACCGTACAGTGTAGCTTTACAGACGCCATCCGTGAGCTTCAGAGACAAACCTGTTTGACGCCACAAATGACACAAGTTACAAAAAGCTACCGAAACCTTGGAAATACGAAACTGATTGGTAAACAGTCTACAGTCGCAAGTTCCTCATTTGTGAAGCTTAGCGCAGTTTCCGTCGGATCCACATTCTGATCCACAGAACTTTGCCCTTGGAAGGTGCAATGTGCATCCCCGAAGGATGGGGATGCATATCTATCGATTTACCCGGTGCGTTTCAGTCACCATGGCAATGAAAAATCACGAGGTCGATGGACTCACCGGTAGGCATAGACAGCATCAGAAATAACACGGGACACTGCGAAACCAAACTGGACGACGGCATGTGAATTCCATCGGAGCCAGAATCAACCGTTTCCCGCGCACAACGTCTCCAAATCTCGGTCACCAGACGACACATGCGCGGCAACTCGCAAGGACGATTGTTCACGAACACAAATTGGCGGTCGGTGGAACAACGACCGGGCGAACGGGGGGGAGTGCGTGAATGTTCTCTCGACAAGCCGTAATCCGTGAAATCGGGCAGTTTGCTTACAAAACCGGTCAGTCTAGCGTAGTGATGAAAGGAAATAGGATCAACAACGTTACAAAGTCATGCTTTGAGTCGAGGAGTAAAGCAGTGGCGATTCGAGTCCAACAGACGGTGGTCAGGATTTTGTGAAAAAAGATCGACGAAACCATGTACTACCGGTAAACAGCCTACAAGGTGGATGAAAAAAGTCTGGAAGGGAATGAAGGATTTTGATGCTGCATGCCACCCGATCTAATATATTGAAAATCAATCAACAGCCTCTGACAACCAAGTCCAGCTTCTGGCCTGCACAAGTGGCTCCCCGAGCCCGGCGGAACTGCTTCTACCAACAGGAGAAGGGGCGGAGGCGAGTGACTGGCGCCTGAAAACCAGTTTGCTTCGGGCAGCTGAAGTTCGTTATCCTGGGAGGGCATTTCATCTAAGGGAAGGAAAACCCTGATTTTAAAACTCCGCTGTCTTGCGGGATATCCGATCGCGGGAAAGGCTTCGGGAGAAAACCCTGAGGAAAAACCTGGAACAGAGTCTGGTAGACCACCTCTTTCTGGCAACTCCCTATTGCTTGCAGGTCGCACTTGGTTGTGCAAAGGCTAGAGAAGCTGACTCGAACAAACGCCGAGTGGTGCTGGGGACGCCGCTTGGTACCCAAATTGCCAAGACTCTTCATTGAAGCCGACTCATCCTCCAGGAGGATAACCCCTCGCTGTACAACGAGATTAATGAGCAGATTGGCAGCGCAGAGGATATCTTATTCTGGTGTCTAGAGCAACCGCAAGCTGGCCGTGAAAACCACGCGAAGAGACGGTATATCCGGTGAAATCAGGAGTCACATCTCACATTTGACAGAAAGCGATGGGGAGTATTAGATGCGTATCCGTATATGTATGTCTGAAAGCACAAGCCTGATCCAGGCAAAGTGCCACACAGTCAGAGTCTGCACGTGGGCTGAGATAATGTCAGGTTGCCCAGGTCTAGAGAGATATCACAAAAGAAATAGACATGGTAGTGAGACTCCAGCGCGTTTCAAGATGCAGCTCACTACCGGTGGCCAAGCACGATGTTATCCGCACAGCACACAAATTCTGCACGATTGCACATCCGTGCATATAATACTCGAATGTATCATGGACAGTATAAGCATCGTTTTACGCTGAGAAAAAACGATGACATGCTTTAGCAAAACAATAACGGATTTACTAACTGATTTTACCGGGATTACACACTGACTATGAGTGTGGTTCACGTTACTCCGCGATCAACAGCAGAATGATTATTTTGAGACAAAAATCAGCGTACCTGATATCTTCCGACACCGCGGAAACCTTGGCATTATATTCTTCCAGGATGTCCTCCGGGACACGATCTAACGTGACAAGTTCCAGCATCTGGTTCAACTGGAAAAAGACATAGTGCTTCAAGTCAATGTTGAGTAGAACGCTTGTGCACGGATGTGCAATCGTACAGTACTTATGTGCTCTGCGGCTAACACCGTGCTAAATTGATTGACCATCGGTGGTGAGCTGCATCCTGAAACGCGCTGGAGTCTCACTACCATTTCCTGTTCTTTTTTCTTCCTCATATCTGTCCAGGCCTAGGCAACCTGACAGCATCGTAGCACACGTACAGTCTCTGACTGTACGGCACTTTGCCTGGATCAGGCTTGTGCTTTCATACATACATACATACATACATACATACATACAAAACGCATGTGAGGTGATGTCGGTCGATGTCGACCATGGAACACAAGCGCGTATGGATGGTATAATATCGAGATAGCGCGAGTTAAGGTTTGTCGGAATTAACAATGACGGAGAAGCCATACGCGTTTATACCAAGGAAAGGGGGATACTTGCAGGGATGTGGAATTGTACAGAACTCTTGAGCTACGCCGGAACCATTCATCATCATCATCAGAGATAGAATTACACCGGTAACATGCTTAACTGCTACACAATCATGAAAAAAAGTAAAATCTTAAAAGATGAGGAAGAGTGGGACTTAAATGAATACGGATTCTTTAGATGAGTAAGCACAAAAGATTGGGAGGAGGTGCCTACACCTGGAATGGAAAGGGCATTCGATCGAATTTCGTCAATGAGTAGAGCGACATCAGTACGACAGCTCCCTTGCGGCTTTCACTGTCATGCATCATAAAAAGCTTTCCTCATGAATCTACTTGACAACATTCAAGGTAAAGCAAACACTCGAAGAAGATGGTTAGTGAAAGACCGACATTAAACACGGTTTCAGGCCATATATTGAAGCGCAACTAACCACGGCATGATAGCGGGGACCCAAGTCAGCAAGACGTGGTGACCTTGGGGAGTTTACTAGTAATGGTTTTAAGCTGCGTACGCCACGTGAAGGTTTGGCCACCACGAGATTTACGCCAATCAGGATGCGGCATCGCAAAAAGAACTCGTTCCAGAAGTCGGCGGTCGGCATCCGTAAAATAGTCAATAGTCAATAGTATATTGTGGTAAAAAAAGCGACAAGCTTAAAAGAAAACCACAGGATGTTGTACACATGGATTCGAAAGTTCAGGGTTAAAATTAAGGTCCGAATGAAGAAAAACGTTGATACTGTAAGGGATGGGGATGCGAGCACCACAAAACTTTGGTTGATACTTCCAGTTGAAAGCAGTTTGTGCGCTGAAAATCGGAAAAAAGTGCAGTATCATAGAGTATAGAAAGTTATAAAAAGTTATAGCTTTTCAAACGTTATGAAGCAAATGAAACAAGTGCATATCTAAACGGTCTTTAAAAACAGAAAGGGAAGGGGCAGACACAACAAAAAGTGGTAGACTGTTCCAGGTTTGTGCAACACGAACGGCAAAAAAGTGTTTACGACAGTCCAACCTGCTTTGTTGATGGGCGATTTTTAAATGATGCCCACGCGTACGATTGCCGGTAGCAAGCACAAGCAGTTCTTTACAGGGATGGCATTCTTCAGTGAGTATCCTGTACGCCAGTATCAAGTCGCCACGGATTCGACGGTACTTGGATGAAAATAGGTTTAGTGCAGTGAGACGATCTTCGTAAGTATAACACTCAAGCCCCTTTACCAGTCTCGTGGCATGGCGTTGAGGCCGCTCAAGTACAAGTTCGTCACGCTTCAGCCACGGATGCCAGACGGAAACCGCATACTCCAAATGAGGGCGAACGTACGAATTTAGGAGGGCTGGAAAGAAGCGTATGTCAAACCGACCGAGAGCTCGCTTCAGTAGACCAACGTTTCGATTCGCCACACGTGATGCCTTGATACATTGAGCCGAACATCCGAGGTCGTTCTGAACTAACACACCAAGGTCTCTCTCTTGTCGACTAGCGAGGAGCTGGACATCACCCAGGGTATAAATGGGGTTACCCTCTTTTCGGATGCGAAGTACATGACATTTTTCAGCATTGAACGGTAAATGGTTCGCTACCGACCAGGCGTGAAGGGAATTTAAATCAGACTGCAACTCGCTAATAGCGTTTGGGCAAGAAAGCTCGCGCCATATTTTGATGTCATCAGCAAACATTAGAAATGGGGATGTCACTTGTTTGCCGATGTCATTGACGAATAAAAGAAAAAGTCTTGGTCCAAGAACCGATCCTTGGGGTACTCCACATTCAGTAGGGAAGGTCTCGGAAAGCGTCTCACGCACCCGCACACGAAGAGTCCTGGAGGACAGAAATGCAGCTATCCATGTCAAGAGTGGAGGGCCAATTCCAAGAGTACGTAGCTTATGAATAAGTACCGCGTGGTGAACTCTGTCAAAAGCCTTAGAAAAATCAAGGTAGATAACGTCCACTCCGTATCCATGGTTGACTGATCTGGTCCAACTGTCTCTAGCTAGGAGTAAATTTGAAGTGCATGAATGACCACGGCGAAATCCATGCTGCTCACTAGTGATCAGACCCGAGTATTCGAATGCGCTCATTATATCTTCTGCAATGATCGACTCCATAATTTTGGACAGCACCGGAGTTAATGTAACTGGCCGATAATTCCCTGCGTCACTGCGGTTACCTCCTTTGAATATTGGAGTTATTATTCCTTCCTTCCAACCGTCTGGCACTGCAACCGTGTCTAATAAGCGCTGAAAATACAACGCAAGAGGTTCAGAAATGGCATCAGCGACTGCTTGTACCGCCTTTGGCGTGATTTGATCGATTCCTGCAGAAGAATTTGCACGAAGCAGCAATATCTGCTTTTTTACTCGGGCAGCAGTAAATGTAACCGATGAAATATGGAAGGGGGGATCAGGCTGCAAAAATAGCGGTAACTCTTTTGCCGAATTGCGGAAGATTGGCATGAAATGCGCTCTCAAGGCATTTGCGGCCTCCTTCATACTTGTGGTCGGACCTTCATCAGTTTGTAGTGGCGGGATACCAGAGCGAACCTGTTGCTGCTCGTTGACATACTTATATAGTGACTTTGGGTTACACGCAAACCGGTTTGCAAGGAAAGTCTGGTGGTGCAGCTTGTCTTGGCGTACCAGTGTAGTACAATAATTACGAAAATGCCGGTAGCACTCCCAATCGGATAGCAATTGACTCACTTTGAAGCGATTCCATGCAGCGTTTCTATAACACATCCATTTGCGTGTTCTACTGCGTACGAAAGAATTGTGAGGTTTCGATTTTAAGGGAATTGTCTTAGCCACAGAAGAATGGCTCAGAAGCAAGTGCCATCTTGTTACAAATTCCGTCCAAGTCGCTGTAGGAGTGTCATTAAGCAAAAAATCAAAAGTGTTAGCTGACATGATGTGTCGAAAAGTATTATAATTTGTTACAGTCTTGATTTTAGCAGACGTTTGAACTGGATAGCTCGCATAACAAGTGTAACAGAACGTTAGGACAACATGATCACTTTTCCCAAGCGGTGGTTCAATGTGTGTTTCTTCAATCATCAGCTCTTCATTGGTTAGCAGCAAATCCAGGAGAGAAGGTACATCTCCTCCACGGAATCTTGTAGGTTCGCGCACATGGTTATATAGCGGGTGGGTTGATATAAGTCCATCAAGTTCCGTTGCAAAGAAATCACTTGCATGTATTGTTGATAAACTAGGCGAATTAAAGTCTCCCATCAGTAATACATGACTGTATTTTAAAGATAAAGCATGTCGCATGGACTCAATAAGTTTCCTATCAGCATCAGGATCGTTTTGCGGAGGGCGGTAAACGACACCCAGGAGAACATAATCCTGCTTTTTGAGATGAATACGACACCAAAGTGAGTCTACAAGAGGTAAGCAGTGAGGAGATAGAGGTTCACAAATAAATGAGGATGCAAAATATAAGAGAACCCCGCCGCCTTTGGTTGGACGATCGTTACGAATGACTGACATTCCAGTGAGTGAAATTTCCGCGTCTGTTACAGAATCCGACAACCAAGTCTCCGTAATAGCAATGAGATCAAAGGGGTGAGAAGCATGCCGAGTACGCAATTCTGGGAGTTTGCTGATGAGACCTTGAGCGTTTGTGTATAAACAATTCAGACTTTCTCTTGAAAGACAGGGATCCGCATCGTGGGGAATTATTGTGCCGACTCTGAAGTAGTCGGCTGTTGGAGGTTTTTTGAGAATGGTGCAGATACGTCAGGGGAGGGGGGTACCGCTGTGGTTATAGGATGCTTGGGTTTTGGCTTGTCAGCAGCCGCTCGCAAGCGAATTTCAGCGGGGGCTAGGTGTTTAAATTGGTACCACGCCTGTAGAGCAGTGTGAACCATATCTTCAGAATGAAAAGTAATTTTCAATATCCTTGGACCCTGGCCCTTGTAACTGAGCGAATTCGGTAAGCGTTTGACGGCAGTAGTAAGAGTACCGGAAATTCTGCTTTGCGACTGAATAAAACGCCACTGATCACAGTCGTGGGTCGCAGATTTAGCGGCATCGTCATCTACGAGTTCCGGAACGCCATAGAGAAAGATACTTTTTTTGTCACTGGCTTCTTTCCAATTATACGATGGCTGCTTTTTCAGTCGACGTTCACTCCAGGGAATGTCCGGATGTATACGAATTGCAGATGACCCCCGGTTCAAGGTGTGAGCGGCAAGCAAGACATTTTCGATATCTTCCATTGCCTTTAGCGTTACTCGTAGCAGTCTCGGTTCGCCAAAATGAGGTGAGTTTGGATGACGTGACAAACGTACTAAACTCACTGGATCAGCCGACGCGTGAAGGGTATCGCATAGTGCACGCCATTGCTGTGTGTCAGCTTGCTGACGAGTTTTAAAGCAGGGAGACGTTGTTTCCGGCACATTAGAACATATTAGTGTCAATGAATCAGACTGACAAGGGAAATTCTTAGAAGCAACTGGCTTCCTAGTTGATGACATCACTTTAGTGAATTCCTCTGTAGAAAGAGGAACATCACTTTCGGTTGCTGGTGTGTTTCCCGCGACTAACGACGCGAATGTGGGAACGGGATGAGGTGCGATTTTTTCAATCTGCAACGGTTGAGAATTTGAAGAAACATTTATTCCCTCTACTTGGCTCAGTCGCTTTTCGGTTGCTGGTGTGTTTCCCGCGACTAACGACGCGAATGTGGGAACGGGATGAGGTGCGAATTTTTTATTCTGCAACGGTTGAGAATTTAAAGAAACATTTATTCCTTTTACTTGGCTCAGTCGCTTTTCAAGGGATGCTATTTTTTCGATTGTTGAGCTAACAGTTTATGCAGAAAACGGACAATGGGGTTGTCTGTACAGGCTTTGCAAAACCAGAGCATAGTTGAATTTTTTTGGTGGGCAATGAAATCAGCAGGCGTCAAACCTGAGCAACCAGAATGAAACCAGGAACAACAAATGCTGCATTCTATTCCTTCTAAAACCGAAGTTGAACATCCGGTTTCACCGCAAACGGCAAGTCCCGGTGAGCTTTTGGATTCTTGAGATTTCTTACGAGTAATTGGTTGATTTGATGTAGTTGAAGAGTTACGACGAACAGTTTTTGAGCCACGGAGAACCATTGTCAGTAATGTAATGTTGAAAACTTAAATCAAAAAAATGTTATAAAAATGACGGAGCGAAATTCCACGTTGACCTTGAATTCGAATCCAACCAGCATAACCTATGCAGGTTGATCTGCTTTTCTATATCCACATTACTACCGAAAAACTAATTTCGGAGAGCGTCGTTGCGTATGCGACTGTAACAACTTATGGTGTTTTCATTATTGTATATTTTATTACAATAACCCTGCATATTTCATTATTGTTTTGTTTTAATGATACATGTAAATATGTACACAATTTGAATATACGATTCACGCCGCGCTCGTGTTCTGCTTTGGGACAAGTATATCGCGTGTGACTGCCTGGGATTTGTATGCTGTTATTCGTTGCGAACTGTGTTCCGGTTTATTGCGTTCAATAACCAGAGACGTACTTTGTTAGTGGTGAAATCTCCGTTGGATCAACCGCTACAAATTGGTGAGCCCCGAACATTTTTCTTTTTGAAATTTTCGTTCTTACCATATACTCCCAGTTATTTTGATTTTGCTGTCATATATATTTTTCATTTACTAAATGGATTCTAAATCAGCATTTTCTAATACCCCATCCGAGGACATTTCTACCGACACTATGTCGCACTTTAGTCTTCCCTGTTTTGGTATGGACGACCCTCGCCTCTGGTTTGCACAGATCGAAGCACTTTTCGAGTCTTACCGCGTAAACACTCAACGATCCCAGTATAATCGTGTAGTTGGTATGTTGCCATCGTCAGTCGCAAAGGAGGTTGCTGATTTAATTTACAACCGACCTGCTGATAATCCATACGATGCACTTAAACATGCCATTATCTCACGTACTTCATCTACTGACGAGCAAAAGCTTCGGAAACTTTTGTCCGGCTTAGAAATGGGTGATCACACTCCCTCACAACACCTGCGACACATGCTTCAATTACAAGCAGACAAGCCTGTTGATGACAACATCATTCGTGAATTATGGCAGCAGAGTCTTACAGCCGACGTCCGCAAAGTCTTAGCCATTATGGACAAGCACACCAGTCTCCAACACTTGGCACGCATTGCAGACGAACTTCACGATATCTCGCACAGCATTACCTTGTCTCACGTCAGACACACCACTGAAGCTCATAAAAGCATCCCTGTCCAGAATGATTTTGAAGAGTTAAAATCGATGTTCAATTCCTTGTCATTGCAAGTACAGAACATCGCACAATCTCGTAGTAACTCACGAAATCATCATCCTCGTCAGCCCAAGAAACGATCTAGTCGTTCTAACGGACCACGAAGCCAGACAGTAGACGCAGCAGCTCTGTCTAGCACCCTTCAAAGCCGACTTTTCTACGTTAATGACCGGGCCACTAAAATGCGATTCCTCATCGACACTGGTGCTGAGATTAGCGTTAGCGTTTATCCCACCATCCACTAAGGAACGCAAGAGCCTTGCGTCAATGACGTTGCAGGCGGCAAACGGCACGAAAATTTCCACATTCGGCCAAAGAATCACTTTCTGTCGAAATTGGGTCACGACCGACTATTCGATGGATTTTCACGCGGGCCTGATTGTCAAAGTACCGCGATTCTGGGACAGATTTTCTCTCACATTTTGATCTTTCAGTCAATAGAGCTAAACAAAGCTTATTGATAATTTGACAAAGATTAGCTCCTTTGGAATCTCCTGCGATTCCTAATTCAAACCATTCGGGTACGCACCCCGGACATCCCATCTGCGTTCAGTGACTTACTGAAAGAATTTTCGGAAGTTTTCAAACCCTGTACACAAGCTGCGGTCGTTAAACATAACGTTAAACACCACATTGTGACCCGTGGTCCTCCAGTGTTTAGCAAGCCCCGTCGTTTGGCTCCCAACAAGTTCGATGTAGCGAAACGAGAGTTTGAACATATGCTCGAACTGGGAATTATCCGGCCATCCAAATCGCCTTATGCAAGCCCCCTTCACATGGTGGAGAAAAATAAATCTGATGCTTGGAGACCATGCGGTGATTACCGTTCCCTTAACAGAGTTACTGTTCCCGATCGTTACCCCATTCCCCATATTCATGACTTTGCACTTTCATTACACGGAAAGACAGTGTTTTCTAAACTAGATTTGGTGCGTGCTTATCACCAGATACCTGTCGCCGACGAGGATATCCCCTAAAACAAGCTATTACCACACCCTTTGTCTTTTTTTGATTGTTAAAAATGCCCTTTGGTTTAACGCATGCTGCTCAAACCTTCCAGAGATTCATGGACCAATTTTTTCCCAGGATGATCTTTGTGCATTCAATTGATGACGTCTGATCGCCAGTTTTTCGTCTCAACAGGAAAATGCATAAACAATCTGCTGCTGGGTTTTCATCACAAGTTTCATCAGCGACTTTTATTGTGTGTCCCCACCCCCACACAATTCGCGTTGTGGTTAAAAAACCCAATAAATGCCTTTTTGTGCTGTCGATTTCCCTCCCTCGAACTCTTAGGACATCATGATGTCGATCAAAGACGGAAATTCGCCGTGCTTTCTAAAATTGCGTCCGCATCAAGATTATCCATGTCCCGACCCCCCCCCCACCACCCCCCCACCAGACACCCCCCCCCCACCCCCACCCACCTACCCTCCCCGCCTTCGACAGTTTTTGTGGTTGTTTTGTTGTTTTGGTTGGGGTTTGTATTGTTTGGTGTTTTTTACGTCGATTTCTCGGGTTAGTTAACTATTACAGAAGATTTATTCCAAACTGTGCTAACATCGCTCAACCGATGACTGATTTGTTACGCGGAACGGAACGACAATTTAAAATGACGGCAGATGCTGCTGAATCGTTTCAACGATTGAAATCTGCACTGAAAGAAGCATCTACGTTATCCTACCTGTCCAGGAATCCCAACGCTTCACTTTCACTTGCCACCGATGCATCACAAGCAGCAGTCGGCGCTGTCCTGCAGCAAAGTATTGACGGTGTTACTAAACCGCTTGCATTCTTTTCTCGTCATCTACAACCCGCCCAAACCCGCTATAGTACATTTGGTCGCGAATTGT
>JACCGJ010016554.1:0-41585 GCA_013407085.1 Atriophallophorus winterbourni | reverse complement strand
TCGCAGACGACGTAAAAATCTGGACGAAGATCAACTCTATCGAGGACTGTCAAGTTCTGCAAGGAGATTTGAATAAACTTCACCAGTGGTCAATCCAAAACAAACTGCCATTTAATTTCCGCAAGTGCAAAATTTTGCAAGTCGGAAAACCCTTTCCCTTTCCCTATACACTTGGCAGCCACCCGCTTGAATGGAGTACATCACAAAAAGATCTCGGAATCCTGGTGTCTGGTACTTTGAAGAACAGCCTACAGTGCGAAGCTGTCTACAAGCGTGCGTGCAGCTTGCTAGGTTTACTGAAACGCAATTTCGGACGTTTCCCAACACACTCACTCGCGAAATTACTAAACACTTACATACATCCTGTCGTTGACTACGCTGTACAAGCTTAGACGATGGAGGGAAAAAAAAAATCTCGCTTACTCGAATGAATTTGATCACAAGCACCCAAAACGGTTATCCGGATGAATAATTTACCCTTTGAGCAGCGACTGACCAGACGTGGACTGTGCACCCTCGAGCGCAGGCGTATCCTACACGACCTCACTCTGACATATCGAATCATCTACGCGAAATGCCACCCTCTCAAACACCTCTTCAAGTTTGGTTCGGTTGCCCCCACACGCAGCCACCCTTTGACCCTTCAAATCCCACACTGACGATTGAATTGTCGTCGTCACTTCTTCGCTGTTCGTGTATGCTTCTTGTGGAATAGCTTGCCGACAGATATTGTTACCTCAGCGAACGAGCACATCTTTAAACAAAGGTTACGAAACATTATGTTGAGAACTACTGCGTTGGCCCTACCTATTGATGTCTATATTTTTTAACGCACGGAACTACCGTCCATCCAAAAATTCTTTTCCTCAGTCTGTGTGCCATTGAGGATTATTTTTGCTATCCACTATTTGAAGAACATGGACATGATATACAGTAACGATTTATTTGTTAATAATTTTGATACGTATATCCCTATGGTATTGATACAGCAAATTTGCTTGTGTTTTAACCCATAAATCTGAATCTGAATACTTGAATCTATGCTCTTTGTTTAGAAATTTATTTTATACAGACTCACTGAATCTAATGACTGCTGTATCCAATTAATGGCGGCAAACAGTTGTAAACCCCTAGTAGTCTATATGAGGTTGTGATGTGAGCAATCCTAATCTTCACCTAATTCATTATTTAAATGAGTATAATAAGTAATTAACATTAAATATTCAACCATTCATAGTGCCCTTCGCATAACTGAATACTGATATCGTACTGGTTTCTATGTTTTAGGCTATCCGGTGAGTCGCACATCCCCACGACGTTTCAAACTAACACATTCCTGGAAGTCGTTGGCGAAAGTCTTGAGGGAGTTTATCGATGCATCCCACCTAGACGTTCGATGAACGCTAGTCCAAATGTCAGAATAAAAGTGATAAATGGTATGTTGTTGTTGGCCTCCGTCGGTCGATGTCGACCATGGATGTACAACACATCGCACGAATTTCATGTTTAGCAGCTTTTTGAATGACTAAACAGTCCGATTCGGGAGGAACAATCTCTCCCGCGGCGCTTGCAACGATAGTCAGAGAGCCATATAACATACTAACGAAGCTAACAAATCAAATCCCGAATTGATTTTTCTAACGTTCTTCCAAATACCAATGTTAATCATTTTGGTTTTTAATGCTTTTTACGCAAGCTTGTTTATTAAAATAAGCTTAAATCGAATTTGATCTAGGATATTTACTCAAAAATATTAATCAGTGAATAAATAGATTGCATTAAAAATTAACAACCGTCAATCAGTGGAAAAATTACATTTTATTAATTAGTTTGACAATGTAAACTTGCTTGAAAAATACGCGGGTATATCGAGGGAAACCCCGTTATACATTTAAAAATATTACCGTTGGAATTATATAAAAGATGTGCATCATATTTCGAAGTGTCTCTACGATTAAATGCTAACGGATCCTGATCATAAAGCCATACCTTATGCGTGCAATTGAAAGGATACCGATCCCATGTGGTGTACGTGATGAAACTATGATTACACTTGGATATTTCCGTCTATCAATTCCCATTTCATATAAATACTTCTTGACACTATTCTAAATTAATAAGGCTAAGCAAATAAATCCGTTCGTTAAAATTTTAGTTGAGAAATGCGTAGACTTGAGGATATTTTGGTGAATACATCACGTTTAATTTCATTTGAATATTGCTCGGCTTTCTTTAACACTTAGCAGCTAAGTTATACCATTATTATATATCAGTGACGTTAAATATCTAACCTCATTAAATACTTTCTATACTTTCTTAATAAACATTCAACCTATAATATTGCAGAACTTCGAGTGACAAACTTCACAGTGAATAAAGTGGAAAATGAAAGCGATTTGTTCAACTGCTGCATATCTTCTATGGATTTGGTGGAGATAAACAAGCGATTCATTTCGACGGATGATAGCGCCACTGATTATTGTCCGTTCAAATATACCATAGAATATCATCTGTTCAATACTAAGAGTAGGACACGTGAGAAGTTTCGGTGTGGGGATTCATGTATACTGCTGACTCAATTACAAAAAGGTATGTTTGAACGTTTTTATCAGCCAGCGAATAGAAATTTTCTCTAAGCTTTCACCACATAAACTCATTTCGCCACTCAACAAATCTAGTTTATTCATGCATATCAAAGTAATCATTCTATACACATTTGCAGCACTTCTACTGAATTCCTATTTAGAATTTACATCATTATTATGACTCAAACATGTCTTAGAAAACACTCATGACAGAAATGAATTTGTTTGGAACATCGGTGCTTCAGATATGGTGTCACCTAAATTGATGTCTCCACGTTAAGCATCCACATAACGCTCCAAAAATGTGCGTGCTCTTATCACCTTCCACACGAAAATATAATTCGAACAACAAAATTTACTCTGCTTCAGAATATGAGTTATACTGAATTACACCGTTTGAAACAGTCACTCTAATATATATTCACGAAAGGAATGCATGCGAAAGCTTGACTCTTACGTCAAGATTCATGGTCGAAATTTGCAGGCTTTTTGAGTTCGGCAAAATAATAACTTCATTATCATTGATAATTGTAGTCAAGGGTTTTTTTATTTCAGAACACATGAATTTTCGTAAATCGAAATAGTTTATGGTCTAAAAGCATGCGAAATGCTAGTATGAGTTTGATATAACAGAGGAAAAGTACATGCCATGCGAAACCCCATGATTAAAAATTTATGTTAACGATTCATTGGATTGTTCTGATTGTACGATAAGCTTGGTCAACGTTTATAGATGGAAGTACCCTGAAACCGCTGCTGAAGATAGTTTGCCTGTATAGGCACGGTCCGTAATAATTATGTGTTAAAACATTGTGCAGTCCTTCGGGTAGCACCCCGAAGTGGAGTGAAGTGCCGTCTCGCCATAGTCGGCGATCGTCAATGGGTGATCTGGATTAGGAATCAACCGACAAAGAGACTGTATTTATCAGCACCAGCGAAATAAATTACTAAAAAATCTTGTACGTCAGGTAAATGATTCCTTGAGTTCATGACTCCGTCTAGTATATCAGAGGCGTAGGAATATCAGCTGTGATTAACAATGAACTAAAAAGGCCAAAGGCTAACGTGGCTCTCTGTAATAGACGCGATTACCAGACACTGGTCTGCTAACAGAAACAGATTACACATATTTTGGAAAATAAGTGGTTTTGAACAGTTTTGACTGCATGGAATTAGGTTTACCATGTAAAACAGCCTACTGAAAGCTGCAGAACTGATCATGAACGATAGTAAACGGATTTGGACTCTCAATTTGAATTACAATACATGTAACATTACATTGCTCAGCGTTTATGCACCGAAACTCTCTGTGACGCACGCTGAGAAGAACGCTTTTCATCATAACAACACAACAATTCTCAAAAACGTGCTGACAAAAATATATTTAGTTCTATTGGCTAATTTAAGGCCAGATTTGGTGGAAATTACGGGTATTGGAAAAACTGTTTTGAAAAGTTCGGTGTAGGTTAAACCAAAGAAAATGGACAACGCCTTTTAAAAATGTACAACGCGTTCAATATCTATGTCAATAACACTTTCTTTCTAGTCAAACCACAGCATAAATCTCTTGGGAACATCTTTGCTGTAAGCATTGGTATCAGCTTGATATTATTCCTGTTACGCACACTAATATAGGAAACGTTTACTCCACCGTATCATATCAAATGTGAGACTGCGAAACTGACAATGCACGGTTTCTGCTAAACTGAAGCTTCCCCAGTCGAGATTTCACCACACAAAATTGTCTGCTAAGCAGTTGCAGACATCACTTGCGTTTGCATTACTAATCTTTCTTCGCGATTTGCTAAAGCCTTCACTGCCGATTTCACTAAAACAACCCTACACTAATCGACTCCAAAAAACTGGGAATCACTAAAATGCTGCATATGATGAGTCTTACTTTCCACTTAAGGTTCAAAGAAATCTCGAAAGAACGACTCATTCGAAGAAATATTTTTTTAGTTGACTGCTGAGTTGAATGAGAAAAAGTCAGAATTCTTGAAGTTCAAATGTATGCAAACAGATGACAATATAGGACTTCTAAATGCAGCTAGATATAAGTTCCAAATGACTGCGAGACAATGGGCTAATGACTTTTGCACAGAAATTGAAATTCTAGATACTTACCTTATTATTGATGAGCTGAATATGGCAGTCGACCACTAAGCTAGTGTGAAAACCGTCGTGACGACGGAATTCCACCCGAGCTTGAAAAATGCTGTCACAAACTCTTCACCATTTGCGTCTTCAGTGCCGGTAGAAGGAGTGTGTCCTACAAGAGATGGCAGGCACAAAGTGCATCACGTTTTTAAGAATAAGGGTGATTGAGGCAAATCCAACAATTATACAGGAATATTGTAGGCAAATTGTTTTTTTAAAGTCTTACAGATGTGGCTACAATTTTTGCCTGATAGTATATTCTGAATCTCAATGTGGCTTCCGCAGGGAAATATCAACCGTTGGCAGGATATTGTCCATGAGCAACTTCACGAAAGTGTCGGGAACAGCGTATGCGATTATTTGCTGTTTTTATTGATTTCGCGGTTACATACGACTAAATCAGCACGAAGGGTCTTTTAGAAATTCTTGATCTCATAGGCGCAAACTCGTTATTTCGTTCCAAACTGGCATGAAGAGCTCCGTTCATTACAGCGGCTTTAGTTCGGAATCTTTGAAAGTCGTCGGGGGGTTAAAAAGATTGTTTTGTTGCTCAACACTTTCCGGTTATTTCTTTGCCTGCTTTTGTAGCAGAAGTTATTTACATACACACGCGTAGTGGTGGCAAGCTTTGTAACCTGAACCGGTTAAGAACAAAACCCAGACACGGGATTTGCATATCCGTGACCTGCTTTTTGCCGACGATGCTGCATTTAGCGCTCACTCCGAATAACACCTCCATGCGCTTATGAAATGTTTTTCGTCAACTGTCAAAATACACAGAACGAAGTCCTTGGTGAACGGATTGTGTTGCTTTCAGTCATCATTGTTTGATACTGTCAGCTTGAACCAGTGCATCATTTCGCATTCATTTGTTCAACCATTGCGATTAACCTCTCGCTAGACACGGATATGTACAAAAGGATTAGTAGACCAGTTCCCATTTTGTCCCGATGGTATACAATGTCTGCGTACTATATGCTTTAATGTACTATAGTTAAAACCGAACCAGCCGCGACATAATTGAATGAAAGCAGAATGTTTTCTATCGACAAAAC
This sequence comes from Atriophallophorus winterbourni, assembly GCA_013407085.1. Lineage (NCBI taxonomy): Eukaryota > Metazoa > Platyhelminthes > Trematoda > Plagiorchiida > Microphallidae > Atriophallophorus > Atriophallophorus winterbourni. The sequence continues at coordinate 35,785 of JACCGJ010016554.1, read as the reverse complement.
TTCTGTCGTATCTTGAATAAATCGTTGATAAACAAATTGAATAATGCTGAAGTGATTTCGAACGCTGGAGTGCAGAGTATGTTCACCCCACACCGACAGTGCCACCTGATGTTGCCTCGCCTTGTCTACAGTTAAAAACGTGGTCGTATTCCCAAAGATCTACTCCATAGAGATTTGCACTAGCGGTAAATAGACGTTTGCATGTGAGATATGAATGCTCCCAGGATTGACCCGGCGAGTTGTAAAGAGCATGCTCTTTCACACTCATTGCGTAAAGCGTAGTCTGCAAGATGAAGTGGAGTATATAAAGCTCCTAACTGCTGAACGCAGATCACGCCTCTAGCGCACAACAGATGCCCATCGACTGAGTTCTGCTTATCATTGCAGGAAATGTAGGAGAGAGTGTTCCTCCCAAATCAGACTGTTTAGTCATTCGAAAAGCAGCAGAAAATGAAAATTCATGCGATTTTGATATACATCCATGGTCAACGTCGACCGAAATAAGCCAAAAACAACAACATCAGTACTTTCATATTAATCTTATTTGTAGAAAAACGTTTCATTAAATCCGAAGAGTTTATTATTGCATTACATATCAGACTCTACAATACTTGCGTATGGAAATGAAAGTGAGTCCGATCCACATGACTCAATGAAAAACATTAATGCCACGTGTAATTACGTAGTCCGATATTTCGATACAGTTATTGGTAACGGCATTCAGAACTAAAGAACTAATAGGTCCTGGACAAATATGTTCAGTATAAAGTGTTTATTCGCAATCGCGTCATCTCTCATTCAGCTATTCTAAATGAGCTTTTGTGACATGCATTGATAAACAGTTTAAACGACAAAGAACTCTTATTCACGTTTTACTTTATGGCCTGCTTCACACAAATGAGTGGTGATGGAATTAATCTCATTCTAAGAACAACCTTTGTATAGCCAAATTAAAGTTTTAGAAATCTGCTTCACTAGTTTTCGTGTCGTACGACCAATATATTTGGTTCAATTGAAGCCCATCCTTTAGCAGTGGTTTATATATTATAAAACATTAATTTTCATTCATTCCATTGTCAGAGGTTTTGGTTGGATTATCTTAGGGACATCTCGGGCGATTGCGATCAACATATTGTGTCCAGAAGCGATTGGTTGCGTGATTCCTAGCTACTGAGTAAAAATAGCAAGTGACAACACGTGACCGCTTTACGTTTGATGTTTGCTGCTTATCAGATCCATTTACATAGAGTGGATACCCCTTAACTATCAGCTTGATGATAAATATCCAATAGCTATTTCTTCGCTTCAAAAACGTTTTAAACAAAAAGAACAATAATGCGGTCATCATTTCCCAGTAAATGATATTCTCAATATCATATTGTATAGCGTTAAACGATACTAAAAGCGATGCTAATCCAACTACTAAACATTTTTCTACTTCGTGGTTATTCCATTTACAGAAATGAAGTATGTGTTTCAAGTTCTACTGGATATCGAACCATCAGAGTCCATCAAATCGGGCACGCTCCTGTTTTACACGAGCGATTTGCAATTAAAAGGAAGACCGTGGGGTTTGATTATTGGCCTAACGATCACCGCCTTACTCGTTTCGGTAGTTGTGGCAGTCGCATTCCTATATCGCAAAAACATTAAACAATGTGTGCGCACATGGAAGGACATGAATCGAAAGAAAGACGAAAGATACGAAACAAGTTGGTTTGAGGGGTCTTTGAGCGAAAAGAATTTCGTTGAGTATCAACACGAATTGGAGCACTAACACAATCGTGACGTACATATGAACTCATTAATTTTGCTAAACATTTGAAAACGGAAATACCCAGTTATTTATTTGTTGATAAAAGCAAAATATACATGAGTACAGGAAATACAATACGACTACAAAATTTGCAATTTCATGCTCTATAATTTGTTGCAATGTTACGAATTATTTTATTTTTTGTTTATTTTTTCTTAGAGCACGTAGATAATTTATATATGCTCGTGTGCGGCGTTCTTAAGTTGTGATATCTTAATTGATCTGGTTGAGGTTAGACTGCAATTTGTATGACGCCGATCACTAAAAAAGTAGGCTATTCGATGCTATCTCAGCAGGAAAAATTCCTAAAAACATTTTTTTCCATCTCTCTGAAACTTCATTCAGAATTCGTAATGCCAGAATGATCTGATGTCTTGGTTGTATATTTTATTGCCCGCGCTTAAATATTTCCTCAGCGATTAACTTCATTCCGCTTGTGTTCCGTTCGCTTGCAGTTAGTTCCGTCCAAATGTGGTGAACCACTATGACTTGAGTTTAATTCAAATGAAAACTGCATGATTATATTCGAACTAATCGTGATATTGCTCCAACCGTCTCACACTAACAATAAAGACTATTTCATGTAGCTTCATGTAAGCAAACAAGGTAATGCTTATATATTATCTGCATTGGTTGAGATTTAGATTCAAAATCCGATGCTACATCGATTGCACCTTTCCAGATACGGGTGAAATAATAACTGTTAAAACCCTAAGCTTCCCTAGTGTATAAATGTTTTTGAACACAGAGGACGTCATTTGGTGTATGTTGCATCTGAATTCAATAGAGCAGCATGAAATCGGTGAGATATACAGGACAAACCACTTTTAATGTATCCCATACAACAAAATGTTTGGTAGAAATAGTTCAGTAAGTAAGATAATTGTATGAGAAGCAGCTTTAGAGCAAAATATATGAAGTGAATGCTGAGTGGTTCCATTTTACGAAGCATCCAATGTATATTAAACATTTTTTAGATTGACAAACTCACGAATGATGGATTGCTTACTATACCTGTTCTACAGAGAATGTCTTCCCAACTACGACTGCCTCGACAACGCATTCTCGATCATGTTGATAGAGTGGAAAATTGTCGCATTCTCGAATATTTAATATGTTGTGAGTTGAGAGCAGGACGCCTACCATTGAACTGAGCGCACGTTCGGTAAAATGACGTTCGCTTGACCTTTCAATTTGGTGGCTCTGTGTTAAGCATCGTCAGCAATCGGCATAAAAGCAGACACTACTATCAGGTGCTAATCCTAGATCAAGCTGTCGATGCGCAATTGTCATACATGTTATACGTGCTCTCTTTCGCCGTGAGCGCTGTTGGAGAGATTATGCCTATCGAATCGGAGTGTTTAGTCAATCGAAAAGTTGTGGAGAATAAAGAATTATGCGTTTATGATGTACATTAATAGTTTGCATAAACCGTAATGATGCAACGATATGTTCAGAATAAATATTACTAGCTCATTACCATGTATGACGCGGTAAATCATTCACTACACAAAAAGGCCCGATGTAATGTTCAATTAGTAATCAGGTTTCAACATCCGAATTAAAGGAATTCCAATACGGTATTTTGAAATACAACCGTAGTAAAATACAAACAGCTCAGAACAACAACAAACAATAAAACAAACATTAATATCACGTGTTATTTCGGTCGATGTATATGTTAAACAAGTAAATGAACAGTATCAATCTAGTCGTTTTGGACGTGTAAGCTTGGTACAAAGATTATGATTGTAATCGCCTCAGCCGTTCGCAAGATGTTCCGGCCCAATCTCTGTAACACATTGCTAGGAACCACGAAAACAATTGAGAAATCCGCGTCCAACATTATTCGCTGACCAGTGTCAATCACATGAGCTTGAATCGAACTATTCACTTTATTAGATTTGTCTTTGAATAAGTGCAGTATCTTACTGCTTTTGGTTTAGCTGTTCATAATGTGAAGTTTAGTTTTATATGCAGCACAAGTTAAGTATCTACTCATACATAGATTATGAGAAGCTTTGATTAATTTACTGAAGCACACTGGACTACTGGACAACTGGCATCACAATCACACGAATCGAGATCCTCATGTTTTCAACCTGCCATCATATATCGGTTTGAAGCAGACAAACATTCTGCTAATTTTTCAAAAGGAAAGTTCAAAATATTTTTGTTGTTTGCAGCAGCACTCGAAATTTGTTATATGTGTGAAGTGCTGCGTGGGTTACAAATAGCATAAATATATATCCTATTTATAATTTCGAAGGAAATCGAATCCTGATGACTTGATCAGTTTGTGATACTGGTTATTTGAATGTAAATACAGCCAAAGTGGTTTCTTTACAGCCTTACTAACAGGAGATATGTTAAACGATTTTTTTGACCAAAGCAATGTGTTGCCCACATCCCCTGCTCTTACACACTAATTCATACAGATGCTTAACTAGCAGCCTATTGCGGGAAATATAGCTAATCACATCTTTGTTTGACAGCTACCATTGATGTAACTCATAGGCACGCGTCGGTTTAATGCTTCACAGCTTTTCGAATGACTAAACACCCGATTCTTGAAGAACAATCACTCCTTCAATGATCATAGCCAAAGGCAGTGAGCGGACAACCGAATCCAGTTGCACGCGTGGCGTGATATACGATCAGCTGAAGAACAGAATATCCGCAGTTCCCTAGATAACAGACTTCGATTTCCTCAATAATTCCAACTTCAGCGGTCAATATCATGTTCTTCCAAACTAGTAGGCTCAATATCTGGGGCTTTCATATTTCTTATGCAAACGTTATTGTAGCGCTCGTGCTAAACTTCTGAATTAAACTTATCATAAAGCAGATCTTTTGGAAGAGGATCATTTTCGATTCCGAACACGAACTTTGCCGCATCGTTGGTGCTTTCGTTGTAGTGTGATCATTTTCTGTAGACCAGCTATAGAAAGCATTTCAGCATTTATTTATTTTTCAAACCACAAATTGCTAAATTCACGTCGATGACCTTAAGATGGGAACCAGGTCAAGGTAATTCATTAATTATTCAAGTATAAGCATATTTCAAAAGCTGTTAAATAAACGAGTTGATTATACAGAAATATCTCTACTTCATTTCTTGTGTGCAGTAATTATATTACTCCTTCGAAAAATAAAAGTGGAAATGATGTTGGCTAGGCGAAAAACAATGATTTTTTTCATTAAATGTGCAAAGCTGCATTCAAATCGCATAGAATGTTATCAAACAAACATTCACCGGCTGAGTTGAGCACGGTTCGTTAGCTGTGTACGGTCTGAATAACATTTGGCCATGAGTATCCAGTTGGCTATTGTTCCTCTACTCGTTCGCGTAACTAATGCTAATCGAAGTCGATAATGAAGATTAAACAAAAACGAAAGACCTGACATACGAAACGACCAACATTGGAAGGTGATAAACGATAAATTTCTTTTTTCTATAGGACCTGACATAATTTGAAATCGTTTAGTTCAGCTATGATGATGAACTATGATGACTTACATTCACATATGGCAAATAAATCTCGTTGAACTAAACTACATTCCAGTTGTTCATGCTTGCTCGTTCTATCCTAGCATAACACTTATTTCCAGGTCTAATGTGTACTATTATATTTTTATTTTGTTGTTGCCCAATCATTACAAACTATGTCCAAGCATGTCCATGTTCCAAGGTTGTCACAGCCGGAGGTGGCAGTGGGGATGAGCTCCCACTGTCTATATAATGCTCCCATAAGGCGTGCGTCTCAAACAGCCTCTGACAACCAAAGCCCAGCTCCTGGCCTGCACGTGGCGGAACTGATTCTACTGACAGGAGAAAGGGCGAAGGCGGGTGACTGGCGCCTCAAAACCAGTTTGCTCCGGGCAGATGGAGCTCGTTAGCCTCGGAGGGCAGTCTATCTAAGGGAAGGAAATCCCTGATTCCAAACCTGCGCTGCCTTGCAGCATACCCGATTGCGGAAAAGGCTTCTGGAGTGAACCCTGAGGAAAAATCCCTGTTGCCTTGCGGGAAGACTTTTGAGTCAAAGGCTCCGGATGGGGTCCCCTAAGCTAACCTCCTACTTCGGCCTTGGCAACCGGGTAGTATGTCGCCTACAACAAGAACCATGGAATCTACCTTAACTACAACTCGCTGTCAAAATTACGTTCGCTACATTACATCCCACGCCCCATCATCACACACAAGCAATCAATCTCGTCAAGATGCTCCTTCAAGCTCGCCAAACACAGAACAGCCAAGCCAGAGTGCTCACTTCTTGAAACCCCGTATGCCCTTTAAGCTAGCTGCATTCAACGTCAGAACCTTGAGACAAACATGACAACAGGCTGGATTAGCTCGTACACTAGAAACGATGAGAGTAGACATCTGCTGCCTATCAGAAACGCGCTTACACGACTCTAGTAATGTGATAAATCTATGCTCACCGAATAATACCGTTTGCGTGTATCTGGTGATGAAGAGGCCCATGCAGCGGGACTTGCAGGAGTTGGTATTACCCTGAGCTCACGCGCCGAGGCAGCCTTGATTGACTGGTTACCTGTAAATAGCCGTTTGTGTGCCATCCGACTTGGTGGCTCATGCAAAATCAGTCAACACAAGCAGAACACTCGTGCTCTTTTCGTCATCGCAGCCTACGCCCCCACTGACTGCAGTGTTGATTTAGCGAAAGACGAATTATACAGAAGTCTAGATGAATTACTGCGTAAAGCACGAAAGTCGGATATTGTCATCCTGGCTGGCGATCCTAATGCCCGAGTTGGCCGCCTCTCACAAAGTGAACGACACCTCGGTGGTCCATATGGTCTCGATTGCTTTCGATCAGACAACGGTGAACGCCTGTTGAGTCTGTGCTGAGCACCGCCTATTTCTCAGCAGCGTCAACTTCCGACATTCCAAACAACGGTCAGCAACATGGATATAACCCTCGACAGGACTCTGGACACAAATTGATCACATTGCGATCAGTTATCAATGGCGTTCCAGTGTGCATGACTGCAGATCATATTGGTCGACCTGCCTATCATCAGACCACGCGTTAGTCTGTGCAAACTTAACTATGCGTTTCAGCGGATCGCGTAAGAAAAATATCACGAGGCTGGATACGCCCAAACTATCAGATAGATCAGTGACAGATAACTATCTAACGGCCCTATCTAATGCACTCGGACCCCATCCCGAAAATATTGAGGAGAATTCGGCTTAAATCCAAAGCGCAATGTATCATGCTGGCCTGGAAAGCTGTGGAACATCCAAGCGAACAGGTTCCAACTGGATATCTGCTGCTACAGACAAATTAATTGACCAACAGCGTTCCTTACCTCCGGGGGAAAGATATTATGAACAGCGAAGGCAAATTCGCCACCAGTTGAAGACCAGCCTCAAAACGGACCGAGAATCATGGTGAGAGGAGCGGACAAGCGAGATGGAAGCAGCCCAAGCAGTTAGCAACACCCGCAAATTGTTCCAGCTTATACGCTCCGTGGAACCCTGAATGCCCAGCGTGAGCGAACTCATCACGGAAGCAGATGGGTCGTTGATTACAAACAGCGAAAGGCGAATGGACCGCTGGAGGGAACATTTTGCTAGCCAATTCAATCAACCGCGACCACTCTCTGTTGCTCAGCCAAGTGGCTCCACCACTCAGTGGCCGGCACCAAAGTGACCACCTACAGAGGCAGAAATTCGCTCACACATAATGAAGCTTAGACGACGCAAGGCTCCTGGTTTAGACGAGCGACCAGCCAAACTATTCGTTAAAGGTTTCGACGTTTTGTGCAGTGAGCTGTCAGTGCTCTTCGGAAAGAACTGGAACGAGGAAACCATACCCAGCGCGTGGGGACATTCAGCCATCGTCCCAGTATTCAAGAGAGGTTCGAGGAAAGAGTGCGGTAATCACAGGGGTATCAGTCTCATACCGGTGGTTTCTAAACTGTTTGCATCAATCATCCTGACCAGGCTTAACAGCTACCGAGAAGCAGAGTATCGAGAAGAACAGGCTGGTTTCATAGGAGGACGCGGGTGTGTGGACCAAATCTTCACGCTTCGCCAAATTTTGGCGCAACGTTAACAATACGAAAGTCCAACAATTATCGTCTTTCTTGACATACGAGCAGCCTTTGATTCCATTGACAGAAATGCTCTCTGGGACTGTCTCATTCGCCATGGTGTCCCACCGAAGTACGTAATCCTGCTCAAGAAGTTGTACTGCCACACCACCGGCAGAGTCAAAGCCTATGGTGATTTATCCAACAGTTTACCATTTCCAGCGGTGTTCGTCAAGGATGTCCGATCTCCCCATTCCTATTCAACTTTGCGATCGACGATGTCATGCAGGCAGCAACAGCCCAGCTACCGAATTGTTGGATCGACCTGCTCCCCGGTCGACGAGTTATGGATCTGGACTATGCTGACGACATTGCTCTCCTCGGAGACGATGCTTGCGCCATACAAAGCGCTTTGGATCTACTCGTTGATCAGTTGTCGCTGTATGGATTACATTTCTCTCCGTCAAAATGCAAAGTGTTCCTACAGGATTGGACAGACCCAACATTTGATTTGACGATCGAAAACCATAAACTGGAAGTGACTGACAGATTCACCTACCTGGGGAGCTGCATCACCACTGGGGGCGATAACGAAGCTGAAATTACAGCACGGATTGCAAGAGCACGCCATGCTTTCGTTGGGCTACGGCATCTGTGAAGCCGACGCGATGTTGGATTACGCTTGAAAGGCAGAGTGTACCAGGCCACCGTACGAGCAGTTCTACTGTATGGCTGCGAGACGGGGACGCTGTGACAAGCCGATAGTCAACGATTATCGACGTTTGATCATCGCTGCCTGCGGAGTATAGCTCGTTTAAGCTGGCAACAGAAAGTCAAAAATGATGACGTCAGGAGGCAGTCCTCGGCGATCGCTCTGTGCCACTCTCCGATCATATATCCATGTGCCAGCTGAGATGGCTGGGGCACGTTCTCCGTATGGATGAGCGACGCCTTCCTCGCCTAGCTCTTTTTGCTCTCGCTGGACCTGATTGGAAACGTCGCCGTGGCGGACAAAGGAATACCTGGCGGAAGACCCTCAAGCGTCTAACAGCCCCACTAGCCATCGTGGGAACATCGCGCTTACCCGGGTGGGGTCCGAAGGACCATGAAGATATGTGGCTGATAACACTCAGTGTGATGGCAAAAGAAAGGAACCAGTGGCGAGAATCCTGCCGTGCTTTTCTTCCCGTTTATCAATGACCCTCCCCCTCCCTTATCCCAAAAAAGACAAAAAAGTTCAAAAACGGCATGTGTAAACAGACAGACAAAACAATCCCCCCTCTTTTTTTCTTTTTTCTTTCATCATGTACCTTCTTTATGGCATACTTGTTGGCACATCGTCTGTGAAGACTTGTGTAATGATAATAATAATAATAATAATGTCCACCATACATTGGACTTCATCTCAAACGTTTAAATCCGGTCTTGTTTGTTTTGCTCAATTTTGATTAACAAAAACGCATCGATTAAAAGCACTTAACGACTGTCTCTAATATGTTATCCTGCGGCATCTGAAATTTAAGTATGTTTCATTAGAATGTTATAAATGTTTTTACTACGACAACTTTGGAATGTTGAGGATTAAATCTGGCAGGCCCTGGCGACATATGTCATGACAATACTAAGAGTAAAACTTTGCGGCGCTTCGATTATATTTCATGATGGAAGACGCTGAAGGAACCAACGTAGAGAATACTTAATCAACCAGAATCCGGTTATTCTAAGTGCAGTTACCCTCAAATTCTTTTGGATGACTCTTTGAACATCATCATTATCCGAATGGATCAATCTGTTTTCCCGTTTTATCAAAAGGTTTTGTATAGACTGATGAATTCCTAGATGGTAGTCATGTATGTTCGCGTGTTGAATTGTCATGACTAAATCCTTACGCACCACTTGCATAAAACCTAATAAATTTGTGGATGATACTATGCTGCAAAATGCAACATAGTCATGTACATCATTCTTGAGCCTTGAGTTTGAATCCTTGACGATCGGGAATCCATCTTCATGAATATTTCGTTTGCGAAGAATCGGTTAGAGCAGAAGTTTGGTAACTTTTCTCTACTTATATTCATTTGCATGCTTTTCCGCCATTCACACCCCACGACCGGTTTCGTGCTGTTTGCACTTATCAGGAAGGGACAGTAAGATCCGGATCCGCATGTGCTTGAAACAGTGGTATACAAGCGCTCCTTGTTTACCATTCTTCCACTGTTTCAAGCGCATGCGGATCCGGATCTCACTGTCCCTACCTGATGAGTGCAAACAGCACGAAATCGGTCGTGGGGTGTGAATGACGGGAAAGCATGCAAATGAATATTTTGTTTCATTGTCATGGGTTTAACCCCGTTGAACATGTGTTTGGACACATGCTTTGAACAGGTTGGTCGTACCAGCCTTATCCAACAGTGGCATACAAGCGCTCCTTGTTTTCTTTACCTAAATAGAAACTTCGTCAGAACAAGGATGTCAGTACGTACATGGGTCATGATTTGTCTATCGCAGTCTTTTTTCTGCTCTGCATAAACTTGTGCTCTCATACTTTTAAATTGATAAAATCAATTGATTGTCTGATCTAGACTGATAAGATATAATCAAAATCGTCTTAATTTGATAAATTGGATAAGGGACAAGCTTATTCATAGACACGCCCATGTTCGCGTTGGCAACACCTCCTTTACAAAAATACAGGTCACAAGTGGATTTCCGCAAGGGTCGGTGCTTAGACCTCTCCTATTCTTATTATGTAGGAACGATTTTTTAGATTATGTTGTATGTAACCTGATACTGGGCACCTTATTTTATCCAGGATAATTTAGATATCATTTAACCCTGTGAAATTCGAAATGGAAAAACACTGCACAACACGTATCAGCTCGGCACGCATGATCTCGTCTGCACCACAGCTAGAAAAGATCTCGGTATCAGGGAAATCATTGCATGACAATGTGCAATATATCCTGCCACGTAAGTATGTCTTGTCTTTGATTATTCCATTCAAGCCTGGGCATCATGTATGAGGAAGTATATCGAACAACTAGTTAGGATTAATCATCGTGCGACAAGGGTAGCCTCATGTTAAGGATATTTTTCTTCAAAATAGCGAATGTTAAAACAAAATCAACACGATATTATCCGACGACGGATAAGACGTTACCTCCTTTTTTCATTCAATATCTTGCATATGGAAAACTATCCTCTCAAACACATTCTAAATTCCAATTGTCTTACTGGTTGTTGTTGTTTGCTTCCGTCGGTCGATGTAGACCATGATGTACATCATAATCGCATGAATTTTCATGTTAGACAGCTTTCCGAATAATTATATAATCCGATTCGGGAAGAACTATCTTTAAAGCAGCGCTTGCAGCGATAATCAGAACTCTGTTGTTGGGCGTCAGTTTCACGCTGGCGGCGTGATCTGTGTTCAGCAACCAAGAGCTGTATCTGCTCCTCATCAGCTTGCAGATGACGCTTCACACAATTCCTCCAAAGTTAGCGGTCAATAGGAAGCTCTTCCCAGCTCGCGGGGTCAATGCCGAGATCTTACTGGTGCACGAAATCATTTAAATGTTATAAGCATTTAGCATTCACGATTGATTATTCGTTGTGATTTTTCTCTATAAGAATTTGCTTTGCGTGCAACATTTTGCCAAAAGAAATCACTGGCTCGGAATCTGTTGTAGTTTTCGCATCCGAACACAATAATTACAGGACGACAAATGCGGCATATGACTTTCCCTACTCATGTCAGATAGATTTCAAATTGTTACACCATATACCTCTTCATTATATCGTCATTGTTAAGCTTACTACATTAAAAATTTCATGAGTTCTGAATTCCGAAATTGCATTTACCTAACCAATCTTAATTCAAGTAATTCAATTCAACCAACCCACTATTTTTAAAAAAAATCGTAATGGATTGTTTTTGTGTGCAGTTGTTATCTACGTCCGCTGACTAACTACTTGCGTACTCGGAGTGAAGATTAGATGCTATGCACGTTAATACTTGAAGGCTGCATGCTTTATAATCATGTTGTCAGTGGATGTGTGAACAAACTCCACTGACCGATAAGATTGCTCGCTTTAGTCTTGTGTGCATTAGGCGTTGTGTATGTTAATCTCTTCCCTCTGCATAGCCGGACACCATATTAAAGAGCTATCCACCCCATCTACCCTTTTAAATGCGTTCACGTCAGCTTTTGTTATTTTAAAGGCCGCAAAGTGTCATTTGTACCGATAGGTTTTCACACGCAATCTTATCAACTTCTTTTTCTGATCAACGCTGAGCCATTTGCGCAACACATGTTTAGTTATGGCAGAATCGGGTATCAATAATTTATATTCCCTTGAATTGCGGGGTAGTTTTCGGTTTCGATCTCTAAAATTTTGTCCGAAAAACGCCTGTACAATCCTTACATACGATAATGTATATACCATTCGTCGGAGAACCTAAATGCACCTTAACGTTGAGGTGCATTAATACTGAGTGGATCGTTCTAAATCTTTCACTTGCATTATTCAAAATTGTAATGTTTCTTTCGTGAACGCAATGGGCAAAATGTGAGAAACCCTGGTTCGGCAAACGTTATGCATTGTCGTTTACGGATCCTCAGGAATTTCACTCGTAACCATGATATGCAAGTCGACGAAAAACGTCGAGATGAGCACGATTTTTATCGTTAGTAGCGCCGCAGAGATACTCTAAATTGCAGAACAGGGATTTCACTACGGACTGAAATTTTCTTTCGGGATGCACTAAGCAACATCTCTAAACCACATAAGTGTAGTAGACTGACCACTACAATAAAATGCTTAAGTATTTTGGAGAATATGCACAGAAGATGGAAGATTTATTGCGATAGCCAAAACGTGCACGAAGGTGCAGTGGAATCAATCACGGAACACGAATCAACGAGAAGTATGTCAATGTCAATTGTTATAAGGTACAGTAAAACAATGTTGTTGCATAGACCCCTTCCAAAAAGTCTGGTCATAAGAGAATTCTGATCGGGAATTCACATTTGAACGGGCCAATTCAATTCAATTCAATTTTAATGGTCTAAGAAGCATATAGCTTGACAAAAACCACAGAAAAATATGGGAATTACGAATAACATGGGTAGAACAACGGGATTTGTTGCTTACTGAGCAGTTCAGGAATCAAGTAAAAATCCATTGGACAGAAACTGTTTTCAAAGTTCAAAGCTTTTATGGTGTAAAGTATATTGGTTCAAAGTTTGGATTGGTCAACATGAAATTGTCCAAATTCGATTTGATTATATCCAAGTTGGGTGAATGTGCAACATTACAAGTTAGGGAGATCCAGGTAAAGCATACACGTACAGAATAAAAGTACCTTCGACAGTTTAGTCTCGAGTCGGGAATAAGTACTGTATATTCGTGACTCCGGCTGGTTCTGGGTGGTAGTCGCGTGAATAGTTGATATATGGGATGGTTGGGGGTATGCAGTATACTGAACATAAGTATCAAATCACCTCTAAGATGGCGGTAGCGAATAGAATGACACTTGCAATACGATCTTCGTATTATTTATGCTTCAAACCGCGTACGAGCCTTGTGGTTCGACGATATATTCTCTGCAAGTGGCTGATGTCTTTCTGTAGCCAGGGTGACCAAGCCTGAAGCGGATACTCCATAGTTGGCCTTAAGTATGTATTAATTATTCGATGAACGGTTTGCTTAGTGAAACTCCCAAACACGCGTTTTAGCAGTAGCGGTGCTCGTGACGTCTTTTCATAGACAGCTGTGACGTTATGTGACGGTTTCAAAGTGCTGCTCACCCACACACCCAAGTCAGTGCTTTCAAGAATATGGGAACCAAGGTTGTAGGTCGTTCTAGGCTTGAACATAGTCTCTCAGCAACCAGTCAGTTTAAAGTCAGTTAAGGCACTTGATCAGCCTGGGTCGATTGTCGTTAGTGACCAGGGTAGGATACACGAAAAACCGATAATTACTCAACCGAGTCACGTCCCACATGGAGTGAAAGTGTTGCCTGAGCCGAATCACATGTGGTGAACGTGCTGCTATGGATAATTGCCCGTCTAGCATGGTCATAGTATGAACCCCTTAGGAAAAGATGTAGAACTAAAGAATGGTTGACGACTTGGCGCAATTGTGCGGACGTATTTTTCGTCGCTCTGACAATTTTGATCATATCTTCGTTGCATCTGCACGGATTTATACCATTTAAAGAATTCCGAGTATCACTCAACGATATCTATCGGATTTCATACTTTTCGATCGTGCAAGTCTACTTATCGCAAAGTTATCAGTTTGACGGGAAAAGAACATTTTGTTCACGCGCACAAAGTTTTTCCCAGCACCAGCTATCCTAGGGATTTTGCAATCACTGCAAAGACCACATTGAACTACAAGTTTCGATACCTTATTTCGTGTTCTATCTTCCGTGTTTCACGAATTATCGCGGATTAACTGTTCAATGCCGACATCTCGCCAACGAACACTGTCAAATCACTCAACGGACAAAACACCCGTTATCGATCAACCCGCAAACATGTGCGAGCGTGTCACGAGATCCACTGCCCGGACCACGAAAAATATCGATCCAGCTCTGACCGTGAGAAGTATTCAGGCGACGGCGACACTGAATCGTGGTGACCTCAGCATCACGTGTTTAAATCCGGTAAGTGTTGATTCTGTTTCAGTTAAATGTGCTTTCTGCGGGTTCCACCAACACGTGTCATGTGACGAGACTTTAACTGCTGTGTGTGTAAGTCTAGTGAACGATAATGACTATCCATCTGTTTGTTATTTCTGTCATGCCTGTAGAAATTCAAATATAAATGGCCATCGCAAGAGCATACATTCATCTGTTGGAAAAGTGTCTAATACAATAGAGAGTAGACTGTCGCAACTGGAAGAGGAGCTTGCACGAGTGAAAATGCTGTAGAACCATTAATCAAGCCTAAAACATGTAAACTGAACAAACGAATGCGCTCAACTTTACCACCACCAAACCAATCCTGGAAAAGGTTGAATTGTTGCAGCACAGCACCCAGCAGTGTGTTAAAAACGTCTTAAAGCCGAAACCGTTCACGTCGAAGGCCCCATTAGCGAAAGTTGCCTCGAAATGAATTTCTCTTAGTGTTATCTGCGCCAACGTGCCAGAGTCGACTGAGGCGTTATTGTCGAATAGACACCAGAGTGATTTGGCTGAATGGTTGAAACTGTGCACACGCATGAATCTCAAAGCGATCCACCCGGTTTCCTTGATTCGCTTGAGTCGACCTCCCAAAGCGCTACACCAAGATAAGCCGCGGTTGCTCAAAGTAGTACTGCAAAATGAGAAGTTTTTAGAAGATGTACTTCTGTCGACATACTTGCTACGGGACGGCATGGAAAATACATCTCGTGTATTTGTTGATGTGCCCTGGTCGGAGCGGGCAAATTCGCCACCGGAAGGTAACCAAAATAAAACAAACGATCGCAACAAGCGCACCCTTCTTCTCTTAAATGTCCCTGACGATGCCACCGGTTCAGATACAAAGTGTAAATCCAACCACGACCTACAACAGTGAAGATTTATTAGTAATGCTATCCAAACCACCAATGTAACGGTTATCGATACGTTCCGAATCCCGAAGTCATCGAATTACGAAGGTAATGGTCCACGACCCCTTAAACTGACACTTTTGACCACCACTATGGTGAACACCGTGCTTAACAACTGGAAACAGTATCGATACAAAGTTCCACGAGAGATCAAAATTATCAGTAAACACCTGAAAACCTGCTCTATCGTGGAAGTTGCCGGACCTGTTGGTACTGAGCACAGTGATGCCGGGACTCCTGCTCCAAAAAACGGATGTCGACCGACTCTATCAGAGTCGGTGATGTAATATACCCATTAACACGAGGCCCACCATCTTTGACACGTACTCAACTTACCTGCTCAAATACTCATCATCCAACACTGTCATCAAGATCTACCATCAAATGTTTATACACCAACGCACAATGTTTGATAAATAAGTTACCTGAACTAATCGAGCTTCGTCAAAAATATTCACCACTCCTGATAGCCGTAACGGAAACTTGGTTCAATCAGCAATTAGTTGAGGAGGAAATTTCCATTCCAAATATGTTTCTTTTTCATCGTACTCGAATGGATCGTGGAGGAGGAATTTATACGTTTTGATCTAGTCCGTCGGTTAACAGCAAAGTTACCGTTTCAACGTTAACTCTTCAATTTGCTAATGCGTGCAAACTTTCTCCTACCGTTAACTGTCGTGGCGTTTTTGCTTTCATTGTAAAGACCACTTCAAACTACTTAATTTGATACGTCACTCTGTGTTCTACTTTGTGTGGTTATCGAGCTATCACGGGTTATTTGTACAATGACAAAATCAAGAATTCAAACCCAACTAAATCGACCAGTCGACCGAAAATCCACTCAACCGGTCACCCCACTCCAGCCTTCAACGTGCAGCCGATTCACGCGATCCAACACGCAGACGAAAAAATCGATCGATCAATGTGTGCATACGAGTGTTGTTCCCCCGACAGCGAAAACAAGACACCTTGACCTCTGCGTCAAGTGCCTGGCCCCGGTAAGCGTGACAGTGCTTTGGTAAAATGTACTTTTTGTAACTTACATGTGCACGTGGCCTGTGATAAGACTATAACTGATGAATGTGTGCGCATCGTGAATGATGAAAATCTCCCGACGGTTTGCTATTTCTGTAACGCCTGTAGCGATTCAATCGTGAATGGTGATCGCAAGCGTACAAAATCTTCCGCTGGAAACGAGGCTAACACAATTGAGAATAGATTGTCGATAATGGAAAAGGAACCAGATAGTTTGAAGATTAACCTACAACCAATAATCGCATCTAAATCTTTTGAATTGAATACTCGATTACGCTCGACCTCACCACCGCAGTCTGCTTCTAAAAAGGTTAAATTACGCGACACTGAAGTGATACTTAAAAAGGCCTTGATGCAGAAACCGTCTACGTCGAACGCTCCTTTGGCCAACGCTGCCAGGAAAAATAATTCGCTTAATGTTATCTGCACCGATTCGGCACAAACTGAAACCCCCCGGTGGTAAAAAAATCATACACAGAAATGCTTTTGCGGTCGACCTCCGCTGCACAATCTGAGCCATGCACACTAAACCTAAATCAAAAAGCCCCACATTCTATGAAGAATACCGGACACGCGACAAGCATTCTCATTCGTTAAGCGTAATATGTACGAATGTTAAAGAGTCCGGCGAGAGCTTGTTAGATAGAAAACACAAGCACGACCTCGATATATGGTCTCAAATTTGTCAACAATTGCAAATTGAGCATGTTAATCCTGACAAATTGATTCGTCTAACTCGCAACTCCACCTCACCTCATAGTGATCAACCTCAGTTACAAGGAGTTACACTGAAGTGCGCGGCTGATATCGAAAACATGCTGTTAAATTCGTACCGACTAAAGACGGATCCGAATACAAATTGCCGGATATATCCTGATGTGCCATGGTGGGAACGCAAGGGTGTCTCAAACACTAAGGACAAAACGGTATCGTGGAGTATGGTTCTACTTGGGGTACCTGAAAATACCACTGAAGCATCGGGACAGGAAACAGCAGATCATGACTTCAAGCAGTGGCGTTACATTGCGTCTTTGCTTAATATTTTTAACATTGTGATCACTGACACTTTCCGGTTGTCTTTTTCAATAAACTATAAAGCAGACGGACCGAAAGCTCTCAGGATTACCTTTTTTAACTAGCGACATGGCTGAATTTGTCAAGTCCGAATGGAAAAAAGCAAAACGTGCTTTACCGAAATACATTAGACTTTTTCCACCGAGACCAAGTACCATGAGTGAGACACATTCGCGGCTGGGGGCGGTAGACGGCAGCGTTCCCACCGAAACAAAAGCAATCAATTCATCAAAAAAACGTAGTGGTTCTATGGAATGCGCTACCGCAAGATGTTGTGAATGCAACGACAATTGATGTTTTCAAATCGAAATTGGATGCATACGTCAAACAAAACCCTGAATTTGGCCCGGTTTATTGGAGCAACATGAAACCAGAAAAATATTAACAATGTGATTTTGATTAAATTTTTCTTTTTGCAATAGTTGTCATCCAATGGTACGTGTAAAGCATTAGCTTTTTATCAACATGAAATCTTGATACTTGATTCTTCATAATTGGTCCTTGCGGAACTGCCTTCCATTCAACATCCAAACATGTAAAATGTTAACGTTGGTAAATCATTCGAATTCACATACTCGCTGGGATCTCAGCAACTTTCTTGGGTTACTGAAGAGAAAGACCTGGGCGTGTGGATTAGCAGTAACCGGAAGTCTTTACGGCACTGTTCTGTTGTATACAAAAAGTCCTGCCAAATCTTAGCATTGCTCAGAAGGATCTTTGGTCGTTTCTCAAAGCAGATACTCCCACGTATAATTAACACCTATATCAGACCAACAATGGAGTATGCTTTTCAAGCATGGTACCCAAGGTTACAAAAGGACATGACCTTGCTGCAACGCGTATACCACCGCGCTACATAACTAGTGACCGGTCTATACAACAGGCCATACGAGGAGCGGATTGCAACGCTAAACCTCTTTGACTTTTCGTACCGTCGTCACAGGGGTGACATGATCCTGCTTTTAAACATTCTGCATACAGTGGATCACCCACTTGAACACCTGTTTCATCGGCAAGAAGCACGTGGTAGCAGATCGCATGGACACAAGTTAATCATTCCACACTCCAGATCAAATTGTCGAAGGTTTTTCTTTGCTGTCAGAGTCTGTTTTCTATGGAACTCCCTGCCCCCACATATCATATGCGCAACAAGCCTGAACATGTTCAAGGCTGAACTTGACAAGTATATGTTGACCAAACCCAACCTTGCACCTGAATACACGTGCTGACTTTCCATATGTATAAAACATTTGTGTTTTTTTATGAATTCCCTATATTTCTAATCTGTGGTTACTGTAAAGTATTTACTTTTTGGACCATTAAAACTTTGAATTACTTTGAACTTTGAATTACACAACCGTTTTCTTGAGTACAAAGAACCGGAAGCTTCGAAAACCTCGTCCCTGCTGCGAATTGCCTGCGCCCCAGGGTTATTGGCAAACAGCCTTGCCTAGAGATAGCTGAGTAGCGTGTAGTCGGGCT
Source organism: Atriophallophorus winterbourni (assembly GCA_013407085.1). Lineage (NCBI taxonomy): Eukaryota > Metazoa > Platyhelminthes > Trematoda > Plagiorchiida > Microphallidae > Atriophallophorus > Atriophallophorus winterbourni. Next base: position 16,713 of record JACCGJ010016554.1, on the reverse strand, counting down.
GGTACGGAACTTGTCTGATGGATGTCGTGCTGGACGGTGAGTGCTCATGTTTTGGGCTTTGGGATTTAATGGTGACAAGCGTCGGTGATCCGTGGGTGGCGCGTGCGCGGTTTCTACAGAGGGAGTTGCATGTGTAGCGGAAGGGATTCAGAAAGAATGAGTGTATTTCGTGCTACCGGTTAGGAGGACGACACGCGTCGGTGATACGCGGGTGGTGTGTGCCGCGATCAGCCACGGTTTCAACACTGGGTGGTGCACGTGTACCTGAGGAGTGATAGGAAAAAATCTCTTTAGTGCATGGGTTTATGCCCACGACCGAGTTATAGTGAAAAAGCACCAAATACATGGACGGGATGTACCAAGCGATAAAAACGTGTTAAATATCCGCTACGTAATTGGCAAATTTCAGGTTTCGGACGCTTACTCGCTGTTCAGATATGCGATTTTGGGTAAATACTCGATGAACACGTGGCTATTATCGAATATGGTGGGGTTACACTAATAATGCATGCTAAACGTACCCACTAGGTTTCGAAAATACACATTTTTCCGTAAGCAAACTAACGAAAGCACGAATGCCAGGATGGGAATATTGCGTATGGTATGAATAATGTGCCGTCTGAACGCAGATGGGGTAAGTAGTCGGAAAGCGCTTTGCGATAAGACCCAAAGGTTATCGACTTAGGCATTGGGCAAATTTTTAGTGGTGTGATGAAATAATAGGCGTCCATAAGCTGTGCGATGCCGGAATCGGTAGTTTGCACGGCAGCGATTTCGCTTAATTTGAGGGAGAGTAGCAACTCTATCATAGACGTTGTAGACTGACAAAATCCTGGTGCGTATTCTCTATAGGAGATTACCTACCCAAGTTCCCATCATTGATGTGCGAGTGTATTATAAACAATAAACTAGGTACTGTCAGCCCTGTAGATTGTTCTAACCCGACTTTTCGTCGATTCATATCGAATACGCAATACGATGTAGTAATAGAAGTTAAAAGTTGAGCAGTTTGAAAACATATCACTTTTGTCATCCATAAGTGCCTTGAGTGCTTGACCACGAATCACAAAGTGATTCTGTTTTTGATCATTGTGGTTCGTTGTACGAACACTAAAAAACGGTGCCATTCAAGTATAACTTTGTTTACGACTTAACCACTGTCCAAGACTCTCTGAACCTAATCCTACTGTATCAACCAGATGATGGCAAACAGTCAGAAACCGGTAGTGGAGTGTAATTTCGGGGATAGGGACAACACATCAACTCGAGTTGTCTGACATTTTAAAGAAATGTTTAACGTAGCTTCGACATGGAACGATATTTAAGAACTTTTCACCGTAACGCTAATTAAAAAATCACTAAAATATTGAATCATGCGTTTATTTAGAATTTTATTCCAATGGAATCGATATTGTGTTCACCTGAAAATACAAGAAAATTGAGATTCGATGACCATCATTTTTCAATTATTTTCAGTAAACCTAAATAAAATAAATTCACTCCAGATCCGCTCATTACCTTTGGAAAGCATTGGTTTATTCCCTTTTTGAATAATCCGGGCAATCGAAACGATTATACTTTTGTGTCTAAACAACTCTGATATCGAATAAGCGAAAAAAAGATAATTTTTTCTGAGATTTCATCATCTTCGTGTTGAAATTTCAATATACAATTATTTATAAGCAAGGATCATTCATACCGCATATTTACAGTGAGTGATTTAATCACTAAAGTTTGAATTGTTCTTCAATATATTTTTAAGTGAAAATTAATTAAAATATAGTCAAACACATAAGGAGCTTAATAATATGTTCGTGGTTAGATAATTATCCGACAAAATGGTATGATGAGTTAATTTGAAATTTCCGGGTTTCAGTAATAGTTTAACATAACGCTATTTATTAGTTTTCACTAATTGGACAAAATCGAATGCATACGAATAACATAAAAGTTTAAACCAAGAAGATTTATTCCACTTTCATATCACTGATAATTTAAATAGGTTTTACAAATATTACGTCGTACATTTCAGACCATTACGAATAATTTTATATGTGCTAACAATGCTAGTGTGTATACATGAGAAATCGTTTGATAAATATTCTCTCGTTATCTAGTTCGATAATTTGTCAGACATTTTAAGTTAGTGCATGTTCATCCAGAATTAATAAAAATACTGGTACAAAATGCCGATAGTACTTGCGAGTAATTCAGGTTCTAAATTCGAAAATAACAATTGCAATTATAGAGATCAATCATTTGAATCCATGAATTTTGGGCGAGCATTTCAATTTCAATTTAAGTGTATTGTTGGCCGAAATGTTCAAGGTTGCTTGAATGTTGCTCAAATGTTGATGACATTTTTTCCAGTGATTTATTTTTAGGCTTGTAATTGCTGTAAAAATGAGAATTTAGTTTGTTTGTCTTGCATTTGATAGATTGTTCCTGTTATTGTATGTGAATTCTTTAGGTTGATAGTGATACTACTAGCAATAATTCGCCAGTTTCCTTCTCGAGAAAGCACTATTCTGATAACCACTCGCCGCTAGGTCAATTGAATACTATGCTAGAATGAATATAAAATTATTGTTAGAATATTGGAAATAAATTTCGGTGGATAACATAGATGTATGTGGCATACAAGCGGTCCTTGTTTACCATTCCTCCACTGTTTCAAGCGCATGCGGATCCTGATCTTACTGTCCCTACCTGATGAGTGCAAACAGCGCGAAGCCGGTCGTGGGGTGTGTGACGGAAGAGCATGCAAATGATTATTTTGTTATATGTATTTCGTTGCAACATATCTGCTTCCTGTTGATTGTGAATAATTATGAAATTGAAAATGTATTAATTTTTCGATTTCGATTTCACTGTAATTTGAAACGTTCGTTACGATTAACGAAAATTAATGTAGACGATCAAACTGATAAATGTATATTGCAATATATTGCTTAAGATGAATAACTGAAAATGATGTGTTTCGAAAAACTTCTTATACAATTTCATGCCCAACATTTCGTAAATTACTTATGCTTACCGGTTTCTTGTTTTTTACTAATTGCTTTATGTTTTGTGTCTCATGAATAAAATCAGAAACGCTGTTTGAAAAAAAATATTATATTCATTATAATTATAGATCGATGGTAATTTTTATATGTGTAGGCCTATTGATTTTTTCTCGTTAAATATATTCTGAGATTCAAACATAATTCTTCCATAAAATTTCATTGAATGATATTTGCAAGTAAATCATCAATTCTCGTACTGACACCGTTGGTCTAAAGAAGATTCTGAGAAAGAAGCGAAACGTTACTAAAAACTGCTCTCACCAATTCATTAGAAAAATGTTTTTTCACACCTTACTGTTTACCATCCAAACTAAATCGCCTAAGCAAAATTCAGAGCCTGCATATGATCAACAAATATAAAAATTTAAATTTTAGCAATTAACCACTTCTAAATAATTGTTCAGAATATCAACTATTTTAAAACAAATAATTGGGACAGAAAAATGCAACGGAACAGAAAAAATGTTATCTTACTCCGTTTTATGACTTAATTTAAATATGTTTATCCAAACATATGCACGACATGTTCACGGTGATCAAAATCTTGACATAATTTCTCCTTAAAAAAATATACGTTTATGCTGTAGCAATCGCTTCCGTGTTATTGACAAAATTGCGTAATACTCTGTAAATCATCTGCATTTATAAGCTAAACACACGCTGAATCTGCTCTTCACCCGCTAAACATGTCACTTAAAGATTTCGACTGTAAATCAGGTGTCAAAAACAAGTGCTTCAAAACGATCAGTTGACATATGACAGCTAAATATCCAGACATTGTTCTCAGTCAACTTAGGTGTAGTAGAGTGCACATGCTCTGTAAGTCAAAATTATAAAGTAATTCGGCATTTGTTCAACTTTCCATCAACCATACTATAATGTAGCAATCCTTATTCCGTAAATGTAAATCATTCCACTTCATGTGGCCTTGCAAGTTAAGCAATGGTGTAACAACATACACCAAATCAAACAACCATGAAAATTGTTCCAAGTCGAAAGCTTCGCTGGATGCAATGAATTAAAATTTAATTCAAATCGAGTGTTCCTAGCATCCGCCGTACGTACAATCAACAACCGGATTCTCGCTATTGAAGTCATAAGGTGGAAAGAGTAAGATTGATTTTCGTCAGATACAAAAAAGTGGAGAAGTGTTCAGCAAAGCTATACTTGAAAGTCACTTTCAAATAGGTTCTTCTAAACGTACCACAGTGATCGACATATATAATATATATATAATATATATAAGATATAATATATATATATATATATATATATATATATATAAAGAAACAATAAAGTTCTTCAAGATAAACCTGTTACACAAGATATTTAGCCAAAAAATGATTAACTGTAACAAGAGAGATCGCATAAGGTCTCCAGGACTGTCCCTTCTGATATATATGAACATACCATTTATTGTGATTCTGCAAACAAAATGTTGGATTTGAATTTCGGGTTTGTTTGAAATATAAAAGTTTTTATAAGAATAAGATTATTATCAATTTTATTGTAATAATGATATAATCAATCTTTCTTTTATAATGGCATTAAAAATTAATGAATGTTAGATGATTTCTATAGAAGTGAATTAATTGAAATTTGACAATATATTAAGAACGGCTGAACAATTTGCTAAATTTATATTCAAAAACCTTATGTCTCCTACCTTTAATCTGATTTGAGTCTGCATACAGCATATATATTGGCGATACCAGAGCTCACAGCCTCAAAAACTAAATATGATTCGGTTACATTCTACATTTTGCACTGCAAACATTGCTTAAACGCATGGTCAATTCATATTGATGTTTTATTCCCATTCTTCTCTACGAATTCTAATGTAAGCACACACAACGAAGATGAGAATTTGAAAAAAAGTTATTCTTATTCAAAATTTCACAATATATTCAGTAAGACATAATTTGAAAGACTCTACTGAGAGAAGAATTTGACTTTATTGTTGTTATTTTCATTGTAGTCAACCCTAATCGGACAAAATTGGCTGTGCATTCCGATTCGTTTCATTATACCTTTTCAATTACCGTAATATCCCGCGATATGACGCACTTTTTTCATCATTAAGTGGCCCTAATAAAACCCAGGGCGTCCATCGAATCTTAATCTCAAAAAATTAGTTCTGTCTTATTGATAGGTTATTTCTTACAAAAATCTCCTGCACAGGTTTTCATCGAGCCTCAAAAATCTGAAATAGCTTTGCTCTTTCGCTGATCTTAAGTGCCTGTTAACGACGAACGTGGTTGCTGGTGCTGACCCCCAGACAGTCTCGACGAGTATCTTGAATTCATTTAATGAGCGCCTTTTTCAGGTTAGGGTGGTGAGCCTTCGAGCCTCTGTTCGCCCTCTTCACCTTTCGCATTTCTTTAATGGTACTTTCGGCTTTTCTCCATTTTCTGATCACGCATTCAGTCGGACCAAATTGCCGCTCAGCTGCCCGGTTCCCATGTTCTTTCGCGTACTTGATCACTTCCATTTTAAAGTTTGAAGTATAGCTCTGTCGTTTTGTCTTCTTCATGTTGAAGGGTAATAATGAACTGTATCTTTAAAAACACCGGTAATAGGTAGAATATCTATACTGCCGATGTGTAATATCATGAATGTGTAATATCAACCAATCATGGAGTAGTATTTTACTCTCGTTGGAGCAGAAACTTTTCCTTAAAAAATGTCATCCAATCATTCGACATGACGCCCAAGAATGAGAAGTGCACTTTCCACGATAGTCTACATAGGCTAGACCAGGGGTGGGCAAACTTTTTGACTCACGGGCCACAATGGGTTCCAAAATTTGACAGAGGGGCCGGACCAGGAGTATTTGGATGGAGTGTTTGGGCCAGATATATACTAAAATATTACATTTAGTGTATGTAAACCTCATAGCACTGTACTAATAATACAATCCAATTTATTAACTGTCAAATATGGAAAAGAGTCCTCATCACTAGGGTTACCAAAAAATAGCCCTCAAAACTTGAAAAAATTGCCTTTTTTATATTGCTTTTATAATTGCCTAAAAAAGAGCAAAAATTGCCTTACTTACAAACTTTCAATATGCATTTTTTTCATAAAACAGCAGAAAACCCCACCAATTTCAGTGGGAACAGTGTTGTTGGTCTCCTGTTTTTGCCAGTGCATCGAGGTCTGGAGTTAATTTTGTTGTGGCAATTCTCAGGACAGATCTAAGGTGTTGGTCTGTTAACTTGGATCTGTGATGGTATTTGTTGATTTTCATGACGCTAAACGTCTGCTCACACACATAGGTCGAGCCAAACAACACCAAAATCTTCTGTGCAGTCCTTCGAAGGTTTGGAAACGTGGTCTCGTTAAGTGAAGCATAAAATTCATTCAGTTTAAGAGACTTGAACTTCTCCTTTGAGATGGAGTCAGACTGAAGATCGATCAGTTCCAATTGCAGCTCCTGCGGTGCTGATTCGGGGTCTTGTGAAAGAGGACAAGACACCAGTTGAAGTAACTTGTCAATTTTTTCAAAATCACAGAACCGACGGCAAAATTCCATGTGCAGGTCGTCCAGTGATTTGCAGTATTTCTTCGCATTTCGGGCGGCCTCTTTCTGCACAGCCAGGGTGGGGAAATGTGCGAAAGATTCGTTTGACATTTGCTTGGAGAATAAACCAAGCTTGGATTTAAAGGCTCTCACATTTGTGTACATGTCGTGCACAAACAGATCTTTCCCCTGTAGCTTCACGTTCAGCTCATTCATGTGTGAAAATATGTCCACAGCAAATGCAAAGTCACATAGCCAGGTTGTGTCGCTCAGCTCGGGGAATTCTTCGGATTTTCCCACTAACAACAAAAATGAGCGAATCTCCTCTTTGAGATCCCAGATTCGTTGAAACACTTTCCCCAAACTTAACCAGCGGACGCGAGAATGGTAAAGTAGGTCCTGGTGATCCGCATCAGTTTCTACCAGGAACGTAATGAACTGACGATGATTAAGTCCCTTTGCTCGTATGAAGTTAACAAGTTTTACAACCGGATCCACGACGTGATTAAGCTGCAATACAGACTTACACAGAGACTCCTGATGAATGATGCAGTGAAGAAAAACAACATTCTGGTCAGGGTTTTCTTCTTTCACTTTATCCTGGATTCTTTTCAGCAGCCCGACGTTTTTTCCAGTTAAATTTGGCGATCCATCCGTAGTGACATTGGCAAGTTTACTCCAGGGTAGCTTCATTCTCTCGATGGCAGCAGACACCTGTTCATATAAGTCCTTTCCTGTCGTTTTCCCTTTCAGTGATTCCATGCTCAAAAGCTCCTCTGTTATCTCAAAACTGTCATTAATCCCTCGGATAAAAATTAGGAGCTGAGCAGTGTCTTTTATGTCGTTACTTTCATCCAGTGCTAGTGAATATAACTTAAAGGACTCTGCCTTTTTGTTTAACAATCTGAGTATATCTGCGTCGATCAGTTCCACGCGGCGAGTCACTGTTCTGCGTGCTAAACTGATTTTTTCAAACTTGCCTTTGCTCTCCGGACACAAGAGACCAGCTGTCTCTACTATGCATTCTTTCAAAAACTCGCCTTCGGAGAAAGGCTTGCCAGCCTTTGCTAATTTGAATGTCAGCAAATAACTTGCCTTGGTACTTAACTCTTGAATTGCTGTTTGTCTTTGAAACAAGTTCTGTTGACTGTGTAAATGAGCTGCCAACCTTTGAGCAGTAGCCGCCCGTTCTTGTGTTGACTGCTTGCTAGCATAATTTGCATGCTTCGTGTCAAAGTGACGGCTGATATTGTACTCTTTGATAACCGCAACAGCTTCTTGGCATATCAGACATACAGCCGTTGACCGGACTTCGGTGAAGAAGTATTTTGTTGTCCACTCCTTATTAAAAACTCGGCATTCGCTGTCCACTTTCCTTCTCTTTGGTCCACTCATTTTCACAGAAGGGCTCAAATGTCTACAAATAAAGTAGAAAATTATCATAGCTACAATGTTGTATAAAGATATACAGATAGAAAATTCAAAATAACTCACCGAAGGCTGAAGTGAGTTGAGCAAGGAAATTGTGATGGGAAGGATACTGATTCTCCACGATGTCGAAGATTCCGAGTACGAACAGTAATGCAGGAATTGGCTTGATTAAATCCGTTAAGATGGAAGTTCAGTTCAGGTAACGAATAAAGTAGCAAGCTCGCTAAAATGGAGTTATATCCGTGAGCGTTAATGGTTCTCACAGTCCAAACATTCACTGCAGTCAGTCCAGACAGTTGCAAACAAGTTCTCACACAATCGGCTCAGACACAGCGAGAGAGAACGAACAGCGCCGGTTGGATTCAAAACGTATATATTTTCAAGGTCACAATAATTAACAATTGCAAATAGCAAAATGAGTGAAATACAACAAGGGTAACAAGTTTGGACAAGGTCGGCGGGCCAGATTAAAAAGCCTAACGGGCCGGATGTGGCCCGCGGGCCGTAGTTTGCCCACCCCTGGGCTAGACAGACATCTGCTGACTGACAGGATGAATGAGTCAGCAATCAGCACACACGACGATCATAGCGATTATATGGATGTCACCGTGATTGACTTAAGTTCACCGTTTCTATAAAAATTAATTGAAATTAAGGACTAAAATTAGGATGCGTCCTATACATAGGTACACAGCTTTTCCATCGTTTTTAGGGTCAAATATCCACTGCGTCCTATACATGGTATCGTCCTATACGCGGGTATTTACGCCAGATCTATCTTAATAACACGTTTTTTCAGTACTAAAGCTTGACAAATTGATCGGTGATGTTTGCACACTATCTGTGTGAACGTATCTCTCATTTGTCGTAAGGAGATGCTGATTTACCCCAACTGGGACCTGATGCTTTGTCCGAGCGCCCAATAACACGGACAACGAAACTTGTATTTTCAAAGAAGAATGCTTTTACATTGTAGAGATGTGAATTGAATTGTCAATGGATGCCATTTTAGAGCTTTTGAAGCATATGCAGATACCACACTTCGACAAACATAGAGAAAAAAGCCGCCGCCAATCCGCGATGGACCACACACGTGAACCCGTTGTAATAATTCTTGCTACGAAAGATAGCATAAGAGAAAGATTCTAACGATAATATCCGAGGACTTGATTAAGAGAGGATAATGGCAGGGCTATCAAACGATATGCAATTATCATGATCAGTCCGAACGCTCCCAGTCTGGACGAATTAATGTGACCCGTTAGGCCACGAATTTGCGATTGATAAATCAGATTTGAGGAATTATGCAACCCGGTGGATATAAATGTTCCGAATCGGTAATTTGTTTGCTTGATTTACATTATTATAAGGACAGGATGTGTTTAATTCTTTTGTATGTTTGGAATATAAACGATTTAAACTAATCAGTTTTCGTTTTGTTTTCTGTCATTGTTTGAGTGAACAAGATTTGCGTTGGCAGCTTGACTTCAGGATAGATGAAAATGGAACGTAATGAGTTCGTTGTGAACTTCGGTGCTGAGGTTGCTTGCATCGAGGGGCTTGAAGATGGTAAAACACCTAATCGTCTTAAAACTGGGAAACGCGATGTCGTGTTGTTTTGACATTCCTTTTATTGTGTACACACGCTTATTTTACCGTATTACACATCTAACCTTTTTCTTTTTGTTGTAGCTCATACTCGTGTTCTTTAGTTGATTAAAGCCTTTCAATCAGGCGTTATCTTCTCTACGTTCGTTTGTGTCCAGATCATATCTGACTCTCGTTACAATTTAATCAACTAAAAAAATGGATCGTTTACTCCGTCCTGAACGCTTCGATACCGATCCCAACGCTGCAGATGCTACCGATTCATGGGAACACTGGTTTTTGACCTTTACGAATTTTCTCGATACAATTGAATCTTTCAACCCAGACAAACTGAAGACTCTTATCCATTTCCTGTCACCTGCTGTCTATAAAATCATTTCTCAATGCACTGACTACGATTTAGCCATCAGTACCTTGAATTCTCTTTATGTTCAGCCCAAAAACGAGATATTCTCAAGACATATCCTTGCCACTTGTAAACAAAATCGCGACGAAACTCTTGACCAGTTCATGCAGAAATTGCGTAATTTTGCAAAGGATTGTGACTTTAAAGTCGTTAGTGCTGAACAAAATCAGCAAGATGCTATTCGGGACGCTTTCATAAGCGGGCTTATGTCTAACGCCATTCGTCAGAGGTTGTTGGAAAACAAGACACTGGATGTACAGACTGCTTTCGACCAGGCAAAGGCCCTCGATTTGGCCCAACGTCAATCTCATTCGTTTATCCAGCCTGCACCTAGTAATTACGGTGCTGCTGCAATCGATGCGTCTCACGCCACTACCGATTCAACTCCTTTCAATTCTGAGACAACTCTGGCTTCCGCACGTTCCAGTTGTTTCTTTTGCGGTTACGATCGACATCCACGCTCGAAATGCCCCGCTAGGGATGCGGAGTGCAAATCATGTGGCAAGAAAGGTCATTTCCAAAAAGTATGCCGTTCTACAAACAAAGCAAAACACACTGCATCGGTAATTCCTTTTCTGACCTCCACGATTATCAACGCTGCTGCGCCGGCCAGTCTTAATAAAGCAATTACCGGAGTTGTCGTCAACGGTATAGCTTTACAGGCGCTGGTTGACACGGGTAGTTCTGAGAGTTACATCTCCGAAAGTATCGTCTGTCGAAACGGTTGGCCTATCCTGGAATCGAAAAACCAAATTGTGTTGGCTTCTACGTCGATGATAAGCAATACGAAAGGTCATTGTTTTGTATCACTCGTCCACAAAAGTACTCGTTACAACAATGTGAAACTTTCTATCCTTCCTGATCTATGTGCCGATGTGTTGCTTGGACATGATTTTCTTCAGCGCCATCGAGCAGTTGAAATACCATTCGAAGGAATCCAAGCCCCATTTTCTTTGTGTAGTTTATCCGTTACTACATTAACTCCTGTTTCACTTTTCCCTCATCTGGACCCATCATGTCGTCCGATATGCACCAAGTCCAGAAGATACAGTCATAACGACGAGATTTTCATTCGAGCTGAAGTTGCCAAGCTACTAAATGAGGGAATAATCGAATCTTCCCAGTCGCCTTGGCGCGCCCAGGTGTTGGTCACAACAAATGAACGACAGAAGAAACGTTTGGTCATTGACTATAGCCAAACTATCAACCGATTCACATATCTAGACGCCTACCCCCTGCCTCGAATCGATGACATGATCCAAAAGATTTCACAGTTTGGTGTTTTTAGCACCTTAGACTTGCAGAGCGCATATCACCAAATTCCTGTAAAGGAGAATGAGCGCCGGTACACTGCATTTGAAGCATGTGGTAACCTCTACCAATTCCGGCGTATTCCATTTGGCGTAACCAACGGAGTTGCATGCTTCCAGCGGGCCATGGATGAGTTAATACGCAAGGAATCTCTGCGAGGAACGTATGTCTACGTCGATAACATAACCGTCTGTGGGAAAGATAAGCATGATCATGATGTAAACTTAAGCAAATTTATGCATGCAGTGGATAAATATGGGCTTACTTTGAATCGCAACAAATGTACCTTTTCCGTAGAGCGCGTTAAACTTCTCGGTTATGAGGTATCCGCTGGAAATGTGAAACCAGACCCTGAACGCTTTGATGCCTTACTCAAGCTGCCTCCACCCTGTGATGCCAAAGCACAACAAAGAATAATCGGGATGTTCTCTTATTATTCCCAATGGTTCTCCCAGTTCTCCGACAAAATCCATCCTTTGGTTCACAATAAAATCTTCCCACTGTCCGGGAAAGCTTTGAACGCTTACACATCCCTGAAATCTGAATTAGTGCAAGCATCTCTTTTCTCGGTTGATCGTGACGTACCTCTCGTTGTCGAAACAGATGCATCCGATATAGCAATAGCTGCTACTCTCAACCAAAACGGACGTCCGGTTGCTTTCTTCTCTCGCACACTCTCTCCGAGTGAGCGTAATCATCCCGCGATCGAGAAGGAAGCTTGCGCGATCATTGAAGCAATTCGAAAATGGAGACATTATCTCATTGGGTCTCATTTTAAACTAATCACTGATCAACGCTCCGTTTCGTTTATGTTTGATACGAAAATCGCCAGTAAAATCAAGAACGACAAAATCCAACGTTGGCGTATAGAACTCTCTCAGTTTTCCTATGATGTGGTGTATCGACCGGGTCCTGATAATACCGTAGCTGATGCCTTGTCTCGTGGATTTTGTGCCAGTGTACATTCGCTTCCTCAATTAAAGTCCATTCATGACTCACTGTGCCACCCGGGTATCACACGTTTATTTCATTTCACCCGATCTAAAAATCTTCCATTCTCTCTTGATGACGTCAAATCTGTCATTCGGCAGTGCCTTGTATGTTCTCAGTTGAAGCCAAAATTTTTCGGTCCTTACAATGAGCCACTCATTAAAGCAACACATCCTTTTGAACGTCTCAGTATCGATTTTAAAGGGCCTATTCCTTCATCTACTCGGAATCGATATTTACTTACAGTAATTGACGAATTTTCTCGATTCCCCTTTGCTTTCCCATGTCCTGACATGACCAGCTCTACTGTCATTTCCCGACTCACCGAACTTTTTTCCATTTTTGGTATGCCCGGATACGTACACTCAGATCAAGGGTCATCCTTCATGTCCAGTGACATTAAATCTTTTCTTCATTCTCGAGGAGTTGCTACGAGTAGGACCACCAGTTATAACCCGCAAGGTAATGGGCAGGTAGAACGTCTGAACGGTACCTTATGGAAAACTGTTTCATTATGCTTGCGAGATAGAGGTTTGACGACAGAGCAGTGGGAACTTGTTCTTCCCGAAGCATTACACGCCATGCGGTCTCTCTTATGCACTGCTACAAATGAGACGCCTCACGAGCGCATGTTCAAGCATAATCGCAAGTCTCCCGTCGGTACGAGTCTTCCTAATTGGTTGTTGATGCCAGGACCAGTCCTTTATCGCAGAAATGTTCGTTCCTCCAAGTATGACCCCCTGGTGGAAGAGGTGGAGCTTCTGGAGAGTAATCCTCAGTATGCCCATATCCGCTTGCCAGATGGTCGCGAGGAGACTGTGTCTCTCCGTCAACTGGCTCCAATGAATCAGTCGCCAAACCCATTGAACACTGACCCACCTGACCCAACAGAAACACCTCCAGATACCCTTTGTACACCTGACATACAGTCTGCCACTTCAGACATTTCTGGACCAACCACTACACTTCAACCAAATGTAGAACACCTTGTTTCACAACAACAAAGGGTTAGACCCTACAATCTTCGATCCCGTGAGGTCTAAAACTGTAACCGTTATATCACTCGGTCTTCCCGGTCGGGGTGAATGTCGTGTTGTTTTGACATTCCTTTTATTGTGTACACACGCTTATTTTACCGTATTACACATCTAACCTTTTTCTTTTTGTTGTAGCTCATACTCGTGTTCTTTAGTTGATTAAAGCCTTTCAATCAGGCGTTATCTTCTCTACGTTCGTTTGTGTCCAGATCATATCTGACTCTCGTACACGCGATTTGGCCCCGAATGACGTGACGTAATTACTCACGGCTCTCCCAAACCTACAACAATATATTAGACTATGTACAACACATATACTCTCTATATAATGCATGCGCATTTTGTTGCTGTGACACTTCTGGTCATATTTCTGCTGAATCTCGTCAGGTTTAAACCATTCCAATAATTCTGTATTTCTTTTGACAATTGCTTGCGGAATGCATACGCGTTGATGTCGTCAGCTGAATTACAACAATGTTATCGTTACAACATTAATATCTCAGTTTGCTCACGACTAAATAAACTACCGCTCATCGCTCAACCTGCAGGCCCAATCCGGTCTACTAACATGTGTGATCACATAACCAGATGGAAAACACGGATATGAACATCGTTTGATCAAGCTGAGACTGGGCGGATTTTTCGCCCGACAGCGAAAGGGATGCAACGTACAATTTGCACAAATTGCTTGTATACTATAAGAAGTGATATTACGTCGGTCAAATATTTTTTTAGGATAACATGTGCATGTGCCTTCCATGAGACCGATGGCAGCAAACCACCATCTTCCCTAAATTTAAATTGTCTGACTCGCCGATAACAACCAACTTCTGTCGTTCTTACTATGAACATTCCCACAATTATGGTGTACACTCACACGTTCAATATTCTGTTGCCATTTTATGAGAAACCTTGTCCACCATCGAAACGTCAACACTGAGCGCTTGGACCTTGGAATCCGATCAACGTTCCATTCCGGGCTTGAACTTTGATAGAGCGCAAGGACTGTCTCTGGTGCAACATCGACAATTTATCCGTTATAAAAGGAAATGTATGGAGAAGAATTTTAGTAAAACATTCACAAGGTATATTTTTCTGTTATTATTGCAGTCGCCTCTATCATCTTCATTCTTGAATATTGTGATGCTCCTCCTGTCTCACATCTCTTGTGGGACACGCTCCTCCTTCAGGCATTGAAGAAGCACATGGTGGCGTGTCTGTAAAAATCCTGTTCTGCAACATTTAATAAGCTCAGGTGGATTTTCTTCGTCACTTGAGGCCTACACGTTGCTGGATTTTGTCGACAATCGGGTTACCGGAAACAGAATTAATATCAGCCAGTTAATGTTTGCATGTACGAATGGGCTGTCTTGATTCCATCAAGCGACCGACCGAACATTTTCACTATCCGCAGCTTCTTGTATACTGAAGTTAATTTCAGTCCAATAGTCACTTGCACATAATCCTTATATCTAACTGCTCTTAGAAGTCGTAAGTTTTCATCTATTGGCATAAATTCGAACCACAAGAATGCTGACCGTTTCTCATTCAACACAGCATTTTTCATAAAAGCTTGTCGTTCGCACCCTTCCCTCGTTCGAGCTTTCATCGGGGCGTAAGTGGAAGGTGCGACTCGACATATGTTGATTTATACCGATTTCCAATATTTGAAAGCTGACTCGCTTGGTTTGCCTCTCGACTAGGGAATACAGTTGTTGTTCTCTAAATCGAAAACTGCTTGTTTGAGACTTGATGATTCGCACCATCATTTTTCATTATTTGCTTTGAAAACGAGCAATTTTGTTGACGTCTCTGGAGCCGAAACCTGTTTCTCATTATGGTTAAACAGATATTTAAAAACGTACACCATGTGCTCATGCATGTTGCATGGTTCACAGTGTGTCGACTGACTTAACAGTCTGATTTAGGTAATATATCCAATAAAAGCTGTTGAACCCGATATTCCTGCTTTAAGTAGCACGCGAAAACCGTTCACCTCCCTCGGGTGCTCCAACCGAGGGTCAAGCAGGATTAGTTTTATAAGCACGCAAAACCAGCGCCCAGTGCTGTACGCTAAAGTGTGCAGTATAAGGAATAAATGGGTTGACCTCTCTCTTCGTGTGGCTGAGTTGCACCCCAGGTTTAAAGCGCTCTCTGAGACCTGGCGGGAACGGGTATATCCCTGACCAGTAAAAATAGTCCAAGTTGTTACGAGTATATTGACTTGCTACAAGTCAGCCTTCGCAATTGCTTGTGTCTACGTCACACCGAGTGCAGCTGATTGAGACGCTCGACGGCTTGTTTTAATCAGATCCCAGCGTACTCATCTAAGGTGATTTCAACCTTTCAGACATGAATTGGACCGTCCCTGTAGGTTTAGTCACCAAGCAACCTGAAATGTTTCTCGAATGGCTCCATCATCATGCGTTCCATCAGCATGTGAGTGATCCTACGACGTTTCGTAATGGATGCACTCCATCCACTGTAGACCTCGTATTGTCGTCCGAGCCCGAAGTCGTTAGACTTTTAAAATACCTACTACCGCTCGGCAAACGCGATCACGTAATGATAAGCTTCAAAGCGGTACTGCGTTTTCACAAACCCATTGCTCGCCGTAGACGCAGTAATTTTAGGCTTGTAGACTGGTATTTTCTTCTACAGACTTCAAAATCTTTCGTTCAATTCTCTAACGATTTTAATCTAAGTGGAAACTGGGATAGAATTTGTAATTATCTAAAGGAGTTGCAAGACAAGCTCGCTCCGCTGCAAGTCGTGAAAAAGCATTATAGGCCGCCCTGGTGGACTCCTCGAGTTCGTCGGTCTACCCGTAAACGAGATCGTTTATGGCGGTAATATAAGCAATCTCTCACTTCTGGTTCTTGTGTCTTATACGAAACCGCTCGGAACGTTTGTGTTGAAATACAGCGTTTGCTCAAACAGAAGTTTGAGTTATCCTTAGCTAGGGATGCTAAATCCAATCCAAAAATATTTTATATCTGCGCTCAATCGAAAGGAAAAACCAGGGAAAGCATTGGAGTTTTAAATCTGGAGGACGGAAAAGTAGCCGATACCGATATGTCTAAGGCGACTGCCTTCTTCAGGTTCTTCAGTGGCTTTCGGAGACGTGTTAATTTTTAAATGCTCCGTCTAGCTCGTTTAATCTATTACCTGATGCTCCTGCACTGAATGAGTTGTCCTTCATGGAATATGCGGCGTATGAAGCACTTATCCATGTTCGCGTTAACAAAGCTGAGGGACCAGATGGTATCCATTCGATTATGCTGAAGAATCTCGCCGCAGTGCTTACAGAACCTTTATGCCAGCTCTTAAATTCATGGT
>JACCGJ010016551.1:0-17145 GCA_013407085.1 Atriophallophorus winterbourni | reverse complement strand
TTTGTTTATAGGAACTTTCTTTATTTCGAAAATTTATTTTTACTGTGACAATTATATCTTCACACGCACCATTTCCTTCATAACTTTTTCTGTTATTTTCTTTTTTTTCAATCTCTGCTCCAGAATTAATCGCATCCTCTTCATTTGATTATCTAGATGCAATCTAGATGAAACTTTATTACTGTATGAAATTGCGCGAAAAAATTAACTTTCTTACCCTTGTAAATTTACCATCCTTTATTAAACGGAAAAATGTTCAAAAATTCCGCTTGATAAGGTCATTTTACAATTTATTTATTCTGTACACATTGATAACCTGATCACGTTTTGCATGCCTTGGTTTACCAAGAACATAATATTATTATTATCATTATTATTAGTTCCAGAGAACCTTGAAAAAATGGATAAGTTGTAAACAAAGTTTTACTTGAATTCCAATGTTGCATATGGTTTGTACAACGAACCACGATGTTGAACCACAGAATCACATAGTGATTCTTGGTCAAGCACTCAAATAAAATATACATTTTCTCTAAAAGTGAATAATAGCTGTACCTTTGAATATTAAAGCTCATTTACATGCATCAACATCTCACACATGCAACCCACAACCGGTTTCGTGCTGTTCGCACTCATCAGGTAGGGACAGTGGGATCAGGATCCGCATGCGCTTGAAACAGTGAAAGAAGGGTCGTAATATGTGTGTGCGTGAAGGAGATGCATGCAAATGAGCTTTTATTTCCATGGTCATTGGTTTTAAACCCAGTCTACATAAGTCGCGGCTCATGTGATTGAACAGGTGCCATACAAGCGCAACTTGTTTACCAGTGTACCTATATTATCATAACGAGTGTACGGCGATTGTTAGACTGCATTTAGAATACTGCGTTTAAGCCTGAAGCCCCTTCTTTTAAAAAGACATTAATACTAGGAAGATTCCAATGTCTGGCTACCAAGATGGTTGGAGCTATGTTTGGATAACGTCCAATTTCTTTAAGTCTCTTCTCCCTTCGGCGTCGGCGTCTACCGGTTGACCTAATAGACACTTTCAAAATCCTGAAATGCTTAGGCGACAATGGTTGTCAAATCCTGTTCACTCGAGTGATCAACCCTTCAACTAGAGGACATACACTGAAGCTCGCAAAAAACACAGCCGTCTGAATCTTAGGCAACACTGTTTCAGTGAAAGTGTGGTAAGCTTCTGAAAAAAGCTGCCCGTGATACTAATCGCTTGCACATCAATAGGTGCATTCAAAAGGGGTTTAGATGCCTTGTGGCATGAGCTTTTCCCAGACATTTCCCCGTGAATATACAGGTCGTCTGTCGACAGAATTGTCCATTTTCTGTTCATATTGAATTTATATTGTCTTTACCACGATTTAAAACAATCCTGTTATACAATGCCTCGTTTTAAATGCCATGTTTTAAATGTATGCACCAATTTCTCATAGCTAGCCCATCAAAGGCAAGGTGAAGAGAAACCCATCCCGCAATCGATTGGAATATGTTTGGGACTGATTGTGTATTAATAATGCAAAGAAATTTTAGTGCAATCGGTTAGAGTAGTTTTCGGTAAAGTTTAACTTCTGACACAGATGCTTCGTCAGTCCAAGTGTGATAGTCAGGACAGGGAACATGAATAACTAGTAGTGAACTCACCACCACTTACCGCTAAACAGCCTATATTACGCCTACATTGTGTCACGTCTCGTGGGAATGACCGATCAGTGGTCCATTTTCCTCAGAGTGTGTATCGAAATCAACCTGATACAAGTGAACACGGTCAACGTCAGTTGACACAGCTACCCACATACGTAAAAATACACAACTAACGGGCCTAAGACTATTTTGAAGAAAAACAAATATTTAATTATCTAGAACGTATACGGTGAATAAAAACTATTTACTTTCGCATCAGTGCCGAGCGCCAGATTGTGGATATTTCAGTCCCATTCACCTTATTGACCGCTAATCGACCTGCCTTGGCAATTTCGACCGCCTTCGCATATAGGCGTTCGATATACGACTTAATACCGCGTCTCAATATTGCCACATTGTCTATATCTACGCAGTGGCCAGTATCTAAAACGTGCTCGGCCAAGGCGGAATCACGAATAAGGGATTGATATTCCCTCGCATCCCGGGCTGTCTCCAGGCAAGCTTTCGGTGTTTTTCTATTCTAGTGTGAATTTCCTTGGAAATCTGCCCTATGTAAACACCCGAATAGTCCTTACAGTTGATTCTTCATGTATTTTAGGTAGGCAGTAGAACCTAGGGGTTAGAGTCGACATGGGATACAGACTATACCACAAGCCCTTTCCCAAACTCTCCTTATCACAACGAAAATACCTAGAGAGTAACGTTTTGCAATTATTCATTACCTTTCTCATTTTACCATTAACTATCCGTTCATAAGGGCCATCGGATAAGTGTACCCCAACCTTGTCTAAATAGTCGCTTTTTTCCAAAATTACCGTTATGTTACCTTTGTCAGCCTTAGTAACGGCTATATTTGTATCTTGTTTCAGCATTCTCACGAGATGTGACACACTGTAGGCGTACTATAGGCTGTTTAGCGGTAAGGTCAAATAAGTGGTGGTGGGTTGACTACTACTTAATCAAGTTACCTGTCCAGAATATCACCCTTGGACTGGCGAAGCTTCTGTGTTAGAAGTGAAACGTTACCCCAAAACTGTTATAACCGATTGAACTCAAATTTCTTTGCCTTAGAAACCAATTCCCTTTTTACAGTCGCAGCAACAAATTCTGTGAACGGAAGACCGCTTGGAAAACACCGGACATAGCGTCGCATACGTCGAGGATATCAGAGAAGCATGAACCAACTTCGGCAGTGGTGGGCGCTCCTTTGAAGCTTTACACGTACAGAAATTCTGGACGCTTGAATGGCTTATTGACCATTTACATTTCTGTGCCAACTGAACTGAACTGAACTGAACTTCTGCTGTATAAGTGACCTTGAAAGTTTCATTACATTTGTACAAATTTTGCTCGGTTTTAAAAGCAATTTGTTGGATATTTATTATCTTAAGCAATCATTTTAATTATTTATCCATTTTATTCATTTACGTGGCGGAAGATCAAGACCAATATCCTTCAACTACATGTTTGCTGATTATGTCAAATTTACGGTGGAAGTAATTCATGCCGCGCGCGATTTGAAATCAACGTGAAATTTCGCTTTCCTGAATCTGTTTTTCGTCATTCGTAACAAATTTTCTAGATAATGGTTGCTCGTAGATCAAAAATTATTGGGAGTAGTCTTGGGAATTCTTCACTGCAACAAAATGCTTAACTCTGCTCAGCACGGCTTCCTTAAAGGGAAGTCGTGCCTAACAAACCTCTTATGTTTTCTTAACGAGGTTACCATGAGGCTAGATAAAGGCCAACAAGTTGAAGTTTTTTACTTGGACTTTTGCAAGGCCTTTGATTCAGTAAACCACAGATTGCTTGCAGATAAACTTGGTTATATGGGTATCGATGGTCTTCTGAAGAAATGGATAATGGGATTCTTAAGCAATAGATTCTTTCGTGTCAGGATAGGAAATATGTATTCGTCGAAAGTAAAAGTTGTTAGTGGAGTCCCACAGGGTTCCGTACTCGGACCGCTACTTTTCCTCATTTTCATCGATGACTTGTGCTCCAGCAGAAGTTCGTCTTCGCTCGGCCCTGGAAAAGCGGATTAACAGTAAACCGCGATTGACGCCACCGCTTCCACTAACCGAAACGAATATGGTGCAGACGGACTCGATGAACCCAAAAAACTCACAAGAGCCGATCCAAACGGGATCGGCGGTCTAGATATTCGTATAAATGATGCTGCTCCTAACCTTAAGCGTGAGGGCTTGAACTGTCTCTACACGAACGCGCAGGGTTTACTCAGCAAACTTGCAGAACTTCGCTTGAGGCATGCTGCTCGTCATTTTGACATAATAGCTGTATCCGAAACGTGGCTAAGCTCTTCGATCACTGACGCCAAGTTTTCTCTCACTGATATGTCCATTCTCAGGAACGATCGTCCAACTAAAGGGGGCGGCGTCCTTTTATACTATAACTCGCGTCTTTCCTGTGAGATTATATCGCATAATCAACTTAACGTGGTGGATTCACTTTGGTGTCGCGTGCAACTTAAAAATAAGGACTGTGCCCTCGTTGCGGTAATCTATCGTCCTCCGAATACTCAACATTCGATGGATGGTGTCCTTATGGCTTCCGTTCGATTCGCCCTATCACTACCTCACAGTCATGCCTTACTGATGTGGGATTTCAACTCTCCCGAGCTTTTCAGCGAACCTATCCCAAATACGTTCGCCGCGGATTTGGATGATCTTATCAGCAGCCATCCTCTGTACAATCATGTGAAGGTTGCTACACGTTTCCGAAGTAGCGACTGTCCATCTTTGCTCGATCTGGTGCTGACTAACGAAGAGCTGATGGTAGAAGAAATACATTATGAACCACCCCTAGGGAAAAGTGACCACGTCGTCCTGACATTCTTTTTCGTTTCCTACGCTGAATTCCTCGACGAAGAGGTAACTCTTGTCCGAACCGTCACAGACTACAAGGCTTTTCAAGAAATCATTGCGGCCAACAATTTTGACTTTCTGCTAAATGACGATCCTGAGCTTGCCTGGTCCAGATTTTTCTCTCAGTGACACCTTCTATTGCAACAATCATCGACTTCGGCCGAACACAAAAGACGTATCCTGCAGACGTTCATTCGTAGTAGAACTCGCAAGTGGATTGAGTGCAGAAACACTGCATGGCATGTGTTCCGATCGGAAGAGTGTGTGCAAAATTGGGAAATTTATCGTCAATTACGCAACCACTGCACGTCTCTAGTGCGGCTTTTCCCTATGGCGTGCGTCGTTAAACAACGTCCGCCCCCCAAGATGCGTTCCAACGTCATTTTTACATCATCGTAGTTACAATTTTTGTGTGTGTGCGCGTTTGTGTGTCTCTAAGCATGCATGCGCTTCATCTCCACATGTGTCTGTGTGTATGTATATATACCCACGGTTGTGTGTGTGAGTGTTTGTTTGTATAATCTCTTTCCCGCTGTTGCTTTTTGTTTGACCACTCTCTCGGATGGGTGTACTCGGGATGCGTGACGTTTGTTTCAAGATTGTGCTGGTCTCAGCTTGTTTGACGACGTATTCTCGTGTTGTTGAGCCATGATTGGATACCCCCCCTCCCGTGGAAATTTGCGCGAGTGTCTGCGAGTGTTGTTGCTAATGGACTCCGGTGTTCATGTAGAACGGGGGGAGATGATTAGGATGACAGATCCCTCTAGGCCACGGATGTGCAATCGTGCAGCATTTCTGTGTTGTGCGGCTAACATCGTGCTAAATCGATTGGCCAACGGTAGTGAGCTGCATGCGAGTACACGCTGAAGTCTCACTACCATGTCTATTTCTATTTACCCCCTCATATCTGTCTAGGCCTGGGCAACCTGACAGTATCTTAGCCCACGTGCAGTCTCTGACTGTGCGGCACTTTGCCTGGATCAGGCTTGTGCTTTCATACCATACCATACTAGTGCGTCAAGACAGGCTGGACTACCAGGACAAGTTGACGGCACGATTTCTTGACAACAGAAAACTACTTTACCGTCTTATAAACGATAAACGAAAGGTGAAAACTGGTATCCCGCCTCTGAAAATTGAAGGTGGTTCTACGTCGACTTCTTTAGAAGCCGCGAACACTCTAAAGGATCACTACATGCCGGTTTTCCAGAATTGTTCACCATCCTCATTAAATATCATCACAACACCACCTAGACTCTCCACCGTCATATTCTCCGCTGAGAGCATACACAAAAAGATTTTGCAGCTCCGGGACAACTCATCTCCGGGAATAGACCGGATAACGCCGAAAGCATTGCGTGCGGTCGCCGCACATATTTGTGAGCCACTTGCTGTCTACTTTCAGCGCTTGTTTGATACCTCGCGTGTTCCCGAATTTGGAAACAGGGTATCATTACCCCAATCTTTAAAGGAGGAAACCGCAGCGACCCCGCGAATTACCGTCCAGTCACCTTGCTCCCCGTGCTTTCTAAAGTCATGGAATCGATCGTGTCCGACGAGTTGATGACTTTTATGGAAAACGAAAACGCGGTCGCTGTCGAACAACATGGGTTTCGTCGCGGACACTCCTGTACGACAAACCTGCTTTTGGCCCGGGACAGCTGGACCAAAGCTGTCGACGCAGGCTACGGTGTTGATGTAATTTACCTGGATTTCTCCAAAGCTTTTGATAGCGTAAACCACGCTATTTTACTACAAAAGCTTGCTCATCTTGGAATCGGTAACCCACTTTTGTCTTGGATAGCCGAATTTCTCCGCGCCAGAACACTCCATGTTCGCGTCAGACAATCACTTTCTGATTGTTTTTCAATAAAATGTGGTTTACCCCAAGGTTCTGTACTCGGCCCGCGCTTGTTCTTGATGTTCATCAACGACATTGGTGCATGTGTGAACTCACCGTTTTTAATGTTCGCAGATGATCTCAAACTCTGGCGAATCCTCTCTTCCCCAAATGACTGTGACGAATTGCAGATGGACCTCAACTCACTTAATAGTTGGGCAATTATGAACCAGCTACCTTTCAATCCACGAAAATGCCGATTTCTCCGCATTCGCCACCCCGGTGAACCTAGGTATCAACTAGGGGGCACCGAAATTTCGGTAAGTATGCAAGAGAAAGACCTCGGTATACTGGTTCAAAGTGACCTCGGGTGCTCTGCTCACTGTTCATACGCTTCCATAGTCGCGAATCGAAACGTAGGCCTTCGAAAACGAGTCTTTGGTTCTTTCGACCGCAGCCTTTTCCCCTCACTTTTTCACGCGTACGTCAGACCTCACCTAGAATACGCCGTGTCCGTCTGGTCCCCGTAGTTAAAGCGCGATAATCACGTTCTGGAACAAGCTCAACGGAGATTCACCAAAATCGTCAAAGGGCTTAGTTCGATGAACTATGAAGATCGCCTGAAGGCACTTAATTTGTTCCCCACGAGTTACCCCCGAATCCGACGGGATCTGATTTTGGTTTTCCTGATTCTCAAGAATACCAAACACCCGTGCTTCAGACTGCTTTCGATGGCCCCTAGTTCCGGAACCCGGGGACATGCCTTAAAGCTTGCCCATCTACCAAGTCGGTTAAACTGCCGAAAGTTCTTTTTCTCAGTCCGCACTCCTTCTGCCTGGAATGATCTACCGTCTTTTATTGTAACCTCTCCTTCCCTTGCTATCTTTAAAGAATGCCTTGACTCTTGCCTATATATTTGTCAGAAAATTTGAATTTAACTTCGCATATTTCTTTTTGTTCCCGATGCTGCACCCATTTTCTCTTTTCTAGACCTACATACGAATGGACGCCAATACATCCTCCCCTGTATTGACTACCCTGTGCTTCCTCTGATCCCACCATTTACGGAACTTTGGTAACCGAAACCCAATTTCATGGACTCCACCCGGCTTCCCTGTGATGACTATCCTGTGGTTCTATTTTAAGCTCATAGCTTTTTGTACCAAAATATACTATTGACTATTGACCGGATACAGTGATCACGGTGATTTGTTAAGAGATATTGAAAAGTTCAATAGTCAATAGTATATTTTGATACAAAAAGCTATGAGCTTAAAATAGAACCACAGGATAGTCATCACAGGGAAGCCGGGTGGAGTCCATGAAATTGGGTTTCGGTTACCAAAGTTCCGTAAACGGTGGGGTCAGAGGAAGCACAGGTAGTCGATACAGGGGAGGATGGATTGGCGTAAATTCGTATGTAGGTCTGGAAAAGAGAAAATGGGTGCAGCATCGGGAACAAAAAGAAATGTGCGAAGTTAAATTCAAATTTTCGGAGAAAGATATAGGTAAGAGTCAAGGCGTTCTTTAAAAATAGCAAGGGGATAAGAGGTTAAAATGAAAGACGGTTAATCATTCCAGGCAGAAGGAGTTCGGACTGAGAAAAAGGACTTTCGGCAGTTAACCGACGTGGTAGAGGGAAGCCTCATAGTTCATCGAAACTAAGCCCTTTGACGATTGGGAAAATATCCGTTGAGCTTGTTCCAGGACGTGAATATCGCGCTTCAACCACGGGGACCAGACGGATACGGCGTATTCTAGGTGAGGTCTGACGTACGCGTGAAGAAGTGAGGGGAAAAGGCTGCGGTCGAAAGAACCAAAGACTCGTTTTAGAAGGCCTACGTTTCGATTCGCGACTAAGGAAGCGTATGAACAGTGAGCAGAGCACCCGAGGTCACTTTGAACCAGTATACCGAGGTCTTTCTCTTGCATACTTACCGAAATTTCGGTGCCCCCTAGTTGATACCTAGGTTCACCGGGGTGGCGAATGCGGAGAGATCGGCATTTTCGTGGATTGAAAGGTAGCTGGTTCATAATTGCCTAACTATTAAGTGAGTTGAGGTCCATCTGCAATTCGTCACAGTCATTTGGGGAAGAGAGGATTCGCCAGAGTTTGAGGTCATCTGCGAACATTAAAAACGGTGAGTTCACTCATGCACCAATGTCGTTGATGAACATCAAGAACAAGCGCGGGCCGAGTACAGAACCTTGGGGTAAACCACATTTTATTGAAAAACAATCAGAAAGTGATTGTCTGACGCGAACGTGGAGTGATCTGGCGCGGAGAAATTCGGCTATCCAAGACAAAAGTGGGTTACCGATTCCAAGAAGAGCAAGCTTCTGTAGTAAAATAGCGTGGTTTACGCTATCAAAAGCTTTGGAGAAATCCAGGTAGATTACATCATCGCCGTAGGTCATTAAATGGTCGCAGGATTGGGATCTTCCTCTTAGCTATAGTAAATTTCATCTGTTGTCTGCAGCAGTTGACAAAATTACAGTAACTGCGAATAACAGTAGGATCGACTTTCAATCTATTCAGAGGGTTAAGGATTTGGCTATAGTCGTAACAACGGACTTCAAATTGGCTGCGCAGTGTGCCTCAGATGCATAACGAGCTAGAGGAGAACTCTCCAGGCTTAAATCCGTTCTGACATGTAGAACACCGGAAGTGTTTATCCCTTTATATACGGCGATTGTCAGGCCGCATTTAGAATACTGCGTGCAAGCCCGGAGCGACTTCTTTCAAAAGACATATTACTACTAGAAATAGTCCAACACCTGGCTACCAAAATGGTTGAAGGTATGTTTGGGAAACCCTACGAAGAACGTCTTACTTCTTTAGGTCTCTTCGGCGTCGGCGTCTACGGGGTGATCTTATAGAAGCTTTCAAAATCCTGAAATGCTTAGGCGACGAGGGTTGTCAAATCCTGTTCTCTCGAGCGATCAACCCTTCAACTAGAGGACTGTACTGATTGATCAATCAAACAAACGAGTGAGAAGAATGATTGCCTGTAAGCTAGGCTTTATTCAAATCACAATTGGAGTATAGTGGCTGCAAAGAGAAAGAGTATTACAATAAGACTAGAAGAAGGTGATAAAGCATATAGCAGCAAAATTCAATCATAGCATTCTCCCCCGCCGAATATGAATGAGAGTATGGTGATAAACAAAAATGTGCAATATCATGCTTGTCTGTTGCGTAAATTGTAAGAATGAACTCTTTGTTGTTTTTGTATATGATCCTCGAGTTTCGATTCAGTTGCATCAGGTTGAGTTAAACGAGGAGCGAGGGACTTTGCGCAATCATCACCACCGAATTCAGGAGTTTCAGAATGTTCGTCAGGATTAACAGGAGTGTGTTGCTCAAGATTAGTAGGGCGAGTGGCCTGCAGACAATCGTTACCTTTTGGAGCTAGATGACGGATTGAAACTGTATCTTCTCGACCATCAGGTAAACGGACGTGGGCATACTGCGGGTTGCATTCTAACAATTCAACTTCATCAACACAAGTATCGTATTTGGAATCACGGGAATGTTTCTTGAGCAACACAATACCGGGTGTAGTTAGCCACGTAGGAAGGGTAGTACCAGTCGCTGACCGACGATTGTATGCGAATAGGCGTTCATGTGGTGTGGTGTTTGTCGCGGTGCACAGTAGCGACCGAATTGAGTGCAATGCATCTAGAAGGACCGTCTCCCATTGGCCAGTAAGGAGACCACGGGATTTCAGAGTGAGTAGAATCGACTTCCATAAAGTGCCATTGAGCCGTTCCACTTGACCGTTGCACTGTGGATTATATGGCGTTGTACGGCTAGTAGCGATGCCATTGTTGTGAAGGAATTGTCTTAGTTCATTAGACATGAAAGAGGAACCGCGATCAGAGTGTATAAAACCCGGCGTGCCAAATGTTGTGAAAACTACCAGAAGGCAATTGATGATAGTTTGTGATGTCATGTCAGGGCAAGGAAAAGCGAACGGGAAGCGGGAATATTCATCGATGATTGTTAGCAAGTAGCGGTTCCGGCTTGTTGATGGTAGTGGTCCTTTAAAATCGAGACTGAGTCTTTCGAAAGGCTGGGTAGCCTTTATCAAGTGGGCGCCTGTAGGTTTGAAGTATTGTGGCTTTATTTCACAACAGACAGAACAATCAGCAGTCATTTTACGGACCTCATCCAAGGAGTAAGGCAAGTTTCGCGCTCGAATAAAGTGCATGAAGCGGGTGACGCCAGGGTGGCATAAGTTATCATGTAGCTGACGCAGTTTTATTAATGGTTCCACAAAACCACATACGGCACGTGAAAGTGCATCCGCTGCTTGATTCTGTCGGCCTGGTCGGTAAACCACATCATATTGGTATTGTGACAGCTCTAAACGCCAACGTTGAATCTTGTCGTTTTTAATTTTACCACGCTGTCTATTGTCATACATAAAAGAGACGGAACGCTGGTCTGTCACTAGTCTGAATGGGTGGTTTATAAGATAATGCCTCCATTTCCTGACAGCTTCAACGATTGCACACGCCTCTTTTTCGATAGCCGAGTGGTGTTGCTCACTGTGATTCAACGTTCGTGAGAAGAAAGCTACTGGTCTACCACTCTGATTAAGCGTTGCGGCGATCGCGACGTCAGATGCATCAGTTTCTACTGTCAATGGAACCGCATGATCGATTGTGATTAGCAAGGCATCCTCGAGACGGCTTTTCAACTGTTTGAAAGCAGTAAGCGCAGATTCAGGAAGGGGGAAAACTCGGTTATGGATAAGTGGATATATAGTGTCTGAAAAGCTGGGTATCCAATGGGAGTAATAGGCAAACATGCCAACTGCTCGTTGTTGAGATTTAAGATCGACTGGTGGTGGTAATTCTCTTAGAGGGGCCAGGCGGTCTTGGTCAGGTTTGATGATACCTTTGGACACCTCGTAACCGAGTATTTTGATAGAACTCACGGCAATTATACTCTTCGTATCATTGAACGTTAGTCCGTACATTTCTGCAGTTTTTAAAAAGTTGGATAGGTTTCTGTCGTGATCGGCTTTATCTCGCCCACAGATGACGACATTGTCAATGTACGCGAACGTGCCAGATAGTTTTTCTTTGATTATTAGTTCATCAATGATCCGCTGGAAACACGCGACTCCGTTGGTCACACCAAATGGAATTCGACGGAATTGGTAGAGTTTGCCGGCAGCTTCGAATGCGGTGAATGGTTTATCCCCGTCACGTAGGGGTATTTGGTGATATGCGCTCCGCAGATCTAGAGTACTGAAAACATTGTAAACAGCGACATTTTCAACTAGTTGATCGATCCTTGGCAAAGGGTAAGCATCAAGTTGCGTGAACCTGTTAATTGTCTGGCTATAATCAATAACTAACCGCTTTTTGTGACGTTCGCTGGTAGTAATTAGAACCTGAGCCCGCCAGGGTGAAGATGATGGCTCAATTATACCTTCTTTCAACAATTGTTCAATCTCCGATCTGATGAAACGCTCATCGACAAAAGAGTGGCGTCTGGATTTAGTGGCTATAGGCTTGCAGTCAGCAGATAAGTTTTCGAAGAGAGACGGAGGTGTGACTTTGGCTGCCATAAGTCCACATATAGAGAGCGAAGGTTTGGGGCCTCCGAACGGGATCTCGACCTTTTCGTGCATTTTCAAAAAGTCATGTCCAAACAGTACATCTGCACACAGATTAGGCATGACTGAAAATTTGAATTGTGGATAAACTGATTTCTTGTAGCGAATGGGTAGGTAAACCATGCCTTCGGTTTGACTCGTATGTTCGGTATTAGCAAGAGTTATTTTGTTTATACACGGAACTAGTTCCCAAGAGTTCTTACGAACAACCGAGGAATTTATGTAGCTCTCAGAGCTCCCAGTATCTATGAGAGCCTGCAGTCGGATGCCTTTGACGTAAACAATAATGATTGCATTAGACAGGGATACAGGAGCAGCGGAACAGAACAAAGCGGAAACAACTGAACTTGTCGATGGACGGTTACTTCTTGTGTCAGATGATGACAAACAAACTCGTTGAAAATGACCTTTTTTTCCACATCCTTTGCAAACAACTTCTCTGGCAGGACATTTTGGTCTTGGATGCCTAGATAACCCACAAAAATAACATTTTGCAGTATGCGCGGCGGCAGTCACCTCTACGGGCGTATCTGGGTGTATTTGTGTTTGGTTAAGGGGGATATCATTGTTGGTGCATGGCAGCCTGTTAGCATATGATTCAGATTGTTTGAGAGCTAGTTCGAGTGATCTTGCTGTATCGAATGCTTTCTGGAAGTTGAGTGTTGAATGTTCTAACAATCTCTGTCGGGTTGCAGTGGACTGAATACCGCTGATAAAGGCATCTCGGAGTGCATCATCTTTATACTGCTCCATACTGACAGCATTGAAATTACAATCCCTGGCAAGGTTTCGTAGTTTATGAGTGAATAGGTCGAGTGATTGACCGTCTTCTTGCTTGCATGTCGCCAATAGATGTCGAGCGAAAATTTCATTTTTCGGTTTAACATATAAGGCCTCCAAGGTGGAAATGGCTTCGGCGTATGTAGTACAATCCGCAAGTAAATCATATACATCAGAGGAAACGAAGTTGAATAATACTTTCAGCTTATCTGGTTCGAGCTCGTTCAGCTCATTGAGAAAATTAGAAAATGTGTTAAACCAGTGTTTCCAACGTTTAGCGGCGTCTGAGGCGTTTGGGTCAGCATTGAATTTCTCAGGTCGCAGAAACCGTTCCATTTGCAAATAGTGATTTGAATAAATTGTACTGATTGATCAATCAAACAAACGAGTGAGAAGAATGATTGCCTGTAAGCTAGGCTTTATTCAAATCACAATTGGAGTATAGTGGCTGCAAAGAGAAAGAGTATTACAATAAGACTAGAAGAAGGTGATAAAGCATATAGCAGCAAAATTCAATCATAGCAAGGACATACATTGAAGCTCGCTAAAAACCACAGCCTTCTGAATCTTAGGCAACACTTTTTCGGTGAAAGAGTGGTAAGCTTCTGGAAAAAAGCTGTCCGAGAAACTAATCGCTTGCACATCAATAGGTGCATTCAAAAGGGGTTTAGATACCTTGTGGCATGAGCTGTTCCCAGACATTTTTCCATGAATGTACAGGTCGTCTGTCGACAGAATTGTCCATTTTTTGTTCATTTTGAATTTATATGGTCTTCACCACGATTTAAAAATCCTGTTATATAATGCCTCGTTTTAAATGCCATGTTTTAAATGTACGCATCAATTTTCCATAGCTAGCCTCTCAAAGGCAAGGTGAAGCGAAACCTATTCCGTTTTTTCAGTCGCAGCAACAAATTCTGGGACCGAAGGACGGCCTGGAAAACACCGGACGTAGCGTCGCATACGACGAGGATAGCAGAGAAGAATGAACCAACTTTGGCAGTGGTGGGCGCTCCTTTGAAGCTTTCCACGGACAGAAATTCTGGACGCTCGATTGGCTTATCAGCCATTTACATTCCTGTGCCAACTGAACTGAACTGAACTTGATGACCGAATCGATCCTCTGGTTGGTACACGAGGGCACAGTCTCAATCTTAGTAAACAACACACCAGGCTGGAATCCAGAACGCACTTCTTTAGCATCCGTGTAGTGAACGCGTGGAACTCACTCGCCGCAGAAGTAGTCTCGGCAGCTTCCGTAAATGCGTTCATACTTGGGCTGGACAAAAGGTGGCATTGCCCTTAAAATTAAATCCCTGACAAAAACAGAAAAATAGTGTAAAAATCTGTTTGAAACACAAAAAAACGTTTATTTTCAATTTTTTTCGTTTTTTTCGAAATTAACTGCTGCCCATAGTTTTTTCACTCGATTGGCCATGCGACATGCATTAACTGTCTCACCTTTCGGTGATCTGACCTCTCCCATCTTCCATTCACAGGTATGTATGTAAGCACAAGCCTTATCCAGGCAAAGTGTCGCACAGTCATAAACTGCGCGTGGGCTAAGATACTGTCAGGTTGCCCAGGCCTAGACAGGTACGCACACATGTGCTCCCTACGAACCAATCCTTGCGTTGGCGGGTGTTTTCAAGCACACTTCCAAAAGATTCTGGGCACTCGTTTCGACTTGGTCGACTATCGCTCTGTGATACTGATATTGATACCCGTTCGCAAAAATGGTAAACATCACTGATGGCCAACCTCAGTCTCGCATAGCGTACGACACCGCGAAGCAAGTTGGCGCGTTACAAGCTCGCTCACTCATGTGGGACTTCGGAACGTTACGATATGCGCTACAAAAATATTCTTTGAAACGACACTTGCCCAACAAGCCAAGACAGATTCGGAACGATACCATAGTCGCGTTCAGTCTAAAGGTTAAGCACGAAGAATAGTATGTACCTTAAAGTAAAAAGATGGGTCTCTCTTCATTGCAAATTTAGAGAAAGGGCACATTTTTCCATCCATTTTCAAAGCGTGTAACGTCGAGATCTTATCTCGAACATCTATGCGCTATCACATCATTATGCACTCGCTGAAAACTTTCTAAGCAGCAAGCTTGCATTCGGGGTTTACAAAGATGAGTGTATATTAGCCAGCCTAGCATACAATAACTCAACGGGGTCTGATAACATCCATTCATTAATTAACCGATTATTGTTTACTAGAATAGCCAACATCGTGCTAAATTGATTGGCCAACGGTTGTGAGCTGCATGCTGAAACACGCTGGAGTCTCACTACCATTTCTACTTTCTATTTCCCCCTCATATCTGTCTAAGCCTGGGCAACTTGACAGTATCTTAGCCGACATGCAGTCTCTGACTGTACGGCACTTTGCCTGGATCAGGCTTGTGCTTTCATACGTACATACAGAATAGCTGCGCCGAGCACGGTACTCTTCAGAACTTCCCTCAGGCAAAGCACCTACCATTTAGAATGCAGAACAGCTGTTGTAGTGACTATCCGTAAGGCAGGAACTTCTTCGACGGTAAAAAAATAACACCTGTCAGCCAGTGTATTATGTGAGTTTAGGAAAAAGATTATCGACGTGGACATCTGTGGACACCTAATCAATCATTCTTCACAAACACCACACAACACCGATTCCTTAATGTCTGAATAACTTTTTGTGTTTTCTAAATCCAGCCACTAATAAGATGGATGGTATTGTATGAAAGCACAAGGCTGATCCAGGCAAAGTGCTGCACAGTCAGAGACTGCACGTGGGCTAAGATACTGTCAGGTTGCCCAGGCCTAGACAGATACGAGAAATAAAATAGAATATAATAGAAATGGTAGTGAGACTCCAGCGTGTTTCAGCATGCAGCTCACCATCGGTGGCCAATCAATTTAGCACGGTGTTAGCCACACAGCACAGAAGTACTGCATGATTGCACATCCGTGCAGATTGATGATGGTATAGCAGCTGAATTCTTCTACCTTAAACAACTATAGGCTCCTGCTTCTCGGACTGTCAGCCATGGTGTTTCAGCGGCACTACTGGGCGAAGTCTTCAGTGGCCGTTCCTTTACAATTAATGTGGATGCTGCGTACTCGACATTTGAGTATATAACAAGTGGGGTTCCCAAGCACTCATTCTTGGGGCCGTTGCTCTTCTTTATCTTTATTGGAGATCTACCTAACCAGCTGCGTCCACTCAGTTATATGTTTGCTGGTGACGTTAAAATTGACAAAAGTCAGTTAGCTCCGACCTGATAAATGAAACAGAGGATGTGAAAACAGGAGGATAGGTGGGACCCTCCCCTTACAATAGAGAAGAGTCACTTGCTCATTACTCTTTCAGGTAGAATGGTTTTCACTACGCCCTCAACCCATATGGAGTTCCGTAGGGGGAACCTACTGGAGACTTAGGAATCATTGTCCCCACAAACTTAAATTAAGCTGGCCAAATGAGCTTGTTATGCTTAACAGGCCAGAAGAGAATTTTTAGACTGCACTCAGCGCTTACATGCGGAAAAGCTTAGGTGCTTTTACCTATCTACAATGCAATATTAAGAGCGCATCTTCAGTGGTGTATTCAGGTTTGGTGGCCATATTACCAAAAATATTGCAGCTAGAAAGAGATATTGGTGTTCGCCACTCGTATGACCGAGTATTGAATGAATGAATGAAAGGACAAGCCTGATCCAAGCAAAGTGCTGTGCAGTCACAGACTACACGTGTGCTAAGATACTGCCAGGTTGCCGAGTTATTGACCTAGACCAATATAAAAATCGTCTCTCAGCTCATGGGCGATCTCATGGAAACATTCAACATTGTCAACAGATTAAGCTATCTCGAATTGGTTTTTGACTGAAGTTCTTTCGTTTATCTCTCTTGGTGTGCACACGATAGTACAGTCTCAAGCTAAGTGAGCTGCATACTAGGCTGGCATCCAGAAAGCGATTATTCAGCATCCGTGAAGTAAATGTGTGGAACTCACTCCACGAAGAACTAGTCTACGCAGCTTTACTAAGTTTGTTCAAACATAAGGTGGACGAAAGGTGTCAGGTACTGTTCTCGAAACATTACCCATAGTAATCAACCCCCCCGTTTTCTGACTAAAAACAACAAAACTTTTGTCAATATCCTTTTGCAACACCAACATAAACTTTCTTGTCTAAGTATTTCAAGGAAGCTGTCCTGCTGAGGTCGCTCTATCATTCACAACACTTGCTTGAATGCCTGTTTGCTTCGAGGTATATGCACCTCATCCCAGTGTATCTGTGCCTAATCTTTTAAAGGTTCAATAGCTTTTTCGGTCCCACCCATCCCCATGGTATGGT
>JACCGJ010016548.1:0-10066 GCA_013407085.1 Atriophallophorus winterbourni | reverse complement strand
GTGCAGTCTCTAACTGTGCGGCACTGCCTGGATCAGGCTTGTGCTTTCATACATACATACATACACGATTATTAATACGTTTTCTAAGTTTGTAAAGTATTTACAATATGTTATACTTGGTCGACTCTTTATTTTTTATTCGTTAGATACCAGAAGGTTGGTGCTGGTTGGTAATGGCGGAATCGCGACGGAAATTGCTCACGAAGTACGCGGCTGTCAGATTATTTGGGCCGTGAAACACACCAGTATCAGCACTCCGTTTTTAGACCCAGTGGCTGCTAAGTTTCTGCTTGATGCTAGACAGTCTACTACAACTGCGTCAACTCAAGGCGATCCAAATGCAGAAGGTGATTTTCCCGGACCCGTGCAAATTCGACGAATGCGTTACATTGTTCCCGAGGCGCCATCTGCACAAACTTCCCGCATGTCTCCTTCCAATCGTGAACTAATTCTAGTTCCCACCGAATCACACAAGGTTCGCGAGTCTCCGGTATATGGCGCTGCTTTGGGGCCAGATTGGGCTCACAAAAAAGAATTCTACGGGAAATTGGGATCACAAGTGGATTCCGCGGCCCTGAAAGTGAGTGAATGCGATGTTTCTCTGTCTATCGTGACCTTGTGTATGATATTTGTGCCTTTATTCTAAATCATGATACAAAGAAAAACGACAAATCACAAAATCGCATGAAGTTAAACTAGAAAAACATTGCATATTCTGCTTGCCCGCTTTTATGCCGTTTGCTTATCCGCTCTGAGAACGTAACTAATCACTGAGATATGTGATCACAGGTACCCCAGCCTGTAACACGTAGTGTAGCGAGTTTGTGAGGGTATAGCTAACCTGTAATATGCTGCGGACACATCGGTTGTCGAATACTTGAAGACCTTGAATGTGCTGTTTACGTTAGGTCCAAGTTTCGCACCCGTACAGTAATAGAGCTCGAACTGTCGCTTTGTAGACTAGACCTTTGAGCAGCAGAGGCAGTCCTTTCTAACAACAGAGGTGACCTAGGTTTCGGAATGCCACGCCGCCTTAGAAATGCATGCCGAAACCTCTTCACCCAACAATGCAGAATGATGAACACAACTACCGAGATATGTGAAACATTTTTTGCAGTTTTAAGCACCTGATTGATTGCTGTTTAATAAGTCGATGTCACGCAGCAGAATACTGCACTTAGAGGGTGCAAAACGCATTCAAAATGCGGGCTCAATACTGGCTAGCTTGTTTAGTATAGCCTGTGCTTCTGTGAACGAATCTAAGCGCAGAACTATATCATCAGTATAGTCTAAATCGAGAAGCTTGCCACTTGGCATTATGTGAAATCCGAGAGCTGAGGTTTCTTGGCTGCATAATTCAACGATATCATCAATTAAAAAATTGAGCATAAAAGGAGCAATCGGATATCATTGTCTGACGCCACATGTGGCGTGGAATTTAGGTGAAAGGTCCGTGTAAACCCTAACACGTCCCAATGTCTCAACATGAAGTTCACACCTTTTCACATCAGGTTGCTAAACAGGACATTTCGATCGACTGAATCAAATGCTCCTTTGAAGTCTAAAAAGATGGCTATTGTCGGCTGTCGATAAGTATGCCGCAGTTCTGTCGAAGAGTAGCAATGTGATCGACACAGTCACTGCCGTAAGCTAGTTTGCTGCTCTCGGATCTGTGATTCCTTATGCGTTGATCTTCGAAGGCATATGGACTCTAATAATCAATGATTCAATGTTTTAATGGTCCACAGATTAAAAATATAGGGAATGCATAAAAACAACACAAATGTTTTATCAATATGGAAAGTCAGCACGTGTATTCAGGTGCGAGGTTGGGTTTAGTCAACATATACTTGTCAAGTTCAGCGTTGAACAAGTTCAGGCTTGATGCGCAAATGATATGTGGGGGCAGAGAGTTCCATATAAAACAAACTCGGACAGCAAAGAAAAACCTTTGACAATTTGATCTGGAGTGTGGAATAATTAACTTGTAGCCCTGCGATCTGCTACCACGGGCTTCTTGTCGATGAAACAGGTGTTCAAGTGGGAGTTATAATTATCTTAAGGTGATCAGAACAAGAACTTCGCATCTGTCGAAGAATAAAAAGTTTATCCCTCAATGTTGGATAAGGTTTGCGCGACTTACCTGTCTAATCACGTCCCCAAACACACCTAAATGGGTTTAAACCCTTGGTCATGAAAAAAGATGATCATTTGCTAGTACTTCTATCACACACCCAACGACCAGTTTCGTGCTGTTTGTACTCATCGAGTAGGGTAGTACGATCTGAAGAAGAAGAAGAAAAAAAGAAAAAGAAGACTAAATTGGATTTTTTCATATAAATGAATTTTCAGCAATTACAATATTTTCACCACAAAATTTGAAAAAAATGACAAACCGTTTCCGACATCAAGTTACAATTGGTCAACTAAACGATGTGTTTCTTGTCCGTTTTGCTCGATAACATCAACATGATATAATCCAGTTTATTTGCAAACGCCGTAACCAAACTTTCCGGGACAAAAGTTTCACTGCAATTTTCGGGATCTCGTATTTCGTTCGAAAGTGCGCCTTCAAAATTGACCTCAGCTGATACGAAAATATGATGCATTTGACCCACAGATAGCGAAAAAGGGGCGGATGAAAACATGTGGAGAAATGTTTAATGCACGGTCGATTTGAAGGCTTCATAAAAGAGTTGTAAGAGGATTCGCGTGCATTGAAACAGTAAAGCAAACAAGTTGAGTTTCTAAGCCACTAGTCGTACTATCCCTACCTGATGAGTGCAACCAGCACGAAACCGGTTGTGTGCGTGTGATGGAAATGTTCTTTTTAGGTAACAGGAATTTCGCTAGAGCATCATTGCACGCATTCTCTATCCACTTCGCTTGAACTTCGTGTTATGTTTCGGCTTCTCAATCTGTTGTCCCGTCATTTGCATACCTGGCTGTCTATCGATTCTCCATTGATGACCTCTTCGCTGATGTTGACAGCAACCACATAAAATAGCAATTTTGCGGTTGGATAATCAAACGGTCCGTTGAGTGTGACTCATCTACTTTGCGACACTTACCAGAACTTCCAATCGACCCGACCAAGCTTTCTCAAGTGACTTCAAACCTTTGTCGGCGGATGGTCTATCTGGAACCACCTATGTGTTTTTAATTCAAATCCCGAGATACGTGGTTCAGGCGACATGAGAATGTGTGTTTCCTGTCTTCATTGGCAGTCTGAACTCTAACGCAACACAATATGTTGGAAAGTGATCCCTTTCCCTAAGGTTTGCGCTGGACGGTGCAAGACGGGATGTCAAATCTGCTGACATTGCCCTGGCGTCATCAGAAGTAAGAACTCAGTGTAGTCGCTTTGGTGACATAGTTTGTGTTTCAAGCTGGTGAAGAGTTCACGGGTCACACAGACACTAGTTAAACGATGCTAATCGAACTGGTTTCGCGTAGCGTTGTGAACGTTAGCTTTAATTGCGTTTTGCTCAACGCGCCACCCACATTTGCTGCAATATGTAGGGACTCGAAGCATCAACAGCCACATATCTCTATAATGCACCTAGACTAAGATTCCAGCAGGTTATCCTGGAGTAGGGGTGGATATAATCAACGGAAAACGGTATTCATATCCCAGCGTGTTTTCGCTGTCAAAGCAGTTTGGCACGGTGTTATCCTGGACAGATGTCAAAATGTGCAGAAAGATATAATGGCATTGAGATTGCGACTTGTTCTCGCATACACCTTTTCGCCGATAGTCAATCTTCAATTGCTTGTTTGATGTAGACAGTATGCTCAGGTTCCGAGTGCTTTGAAACTAAGGTGATCCTTTGAAACTACCTTGGAATCGGCTTCACACAGGCCACCACGGCACAAGTTCACTTACTAAGATCAATTAATTGTTGCGAGGTTTCAACCGAAACAAACTATTTTGCTCATTGCCATCGCCTACCCACCACAACGGTTTGGTGTTGTTTGCGTTCGTCGGGGAGACAGTCAAAGCCCAGCACTCTTGGCTGGTTGCTTGCTAATGCTTGCTAGCTTAATGAATTTAGCTCTCTCATAAACTCAAACGGTCTTCTAATCGATGCAACCACTATGTTTTTCATTCACCACCACGTTATTTTCATTTGATTCCCTCCCTTAGTCCAGGTGGTTTACCAAGTTCAAGTGGATCGTGTGCTCACAGGTGAAGAATTTCATTCTTCACCAGATTTGAAAGCCACCGATCTGTTTGGCGACTCGCTGTGCGAGTGTGATGCCACTCATCCATGGCCTGTCTACGTTCAATTGACCAACGGGGAAGTGTACGGTTGTGACCTGGTGATCAGTGCAGTGGGCGTTGAAGCCAACTTCGAGGCATCTCGTTCCCGCGTGACGGGAGTGAAAGAAACGTTTTTCACAACTCCATTTGATACCGCTCCGGCATCGCTGGGAGGAGGTGTTTTAGTGGACGATCAAATGCAAACCAGCGCGCCCGAGGTGTACGCGGCTGGCGATTGCGCGTACGCTAATTGGACATGGGCACCACACTGGTTTCCAATGCGCTTGTGGAATCAAGCCAGACAGATGGGTTTCCAGGTGAGTTGGGTTTCTCGTGAGGAAATTTTAACGATAGTTTTAGTGTGTTTATCTCGTTTACAAATAATTGGTCTGTAACGAATATTCAAACAAACGATTTCGCCACGACGCAGGGATTTCAGTAGCATGTATGATTGCTTCATTGTTCTACAATCACCTCAGAATTATGCTTTCAAAACAAAGAAGGAAGAATTGATCTTTACAGGCTATTGTTTGTATGGGGATAAAGCACTAGAAAATGAGTTCAGACGCCTACGCATTGGACATATGCAATCAGCAATCACGTAGCGCGAACAAGTCTAGCAACATCAACAAGAGATTGTTTACGGCTTTCACTGTCATGCCTCATAAGGCGCTTCCGTCATCACTCCACTCGACACGGCTACAACGTTATTCAGATTTTTGTGTCTACTCATCAGTACCAAGTCTTTCGAAATATTCACAAAGCTTATCGTTGGAAGCACTGGACTCGAGTTTCGCACTTATTAGAGCTCATCAGCAGTGCATATCCTGTCTCAGGTCAGACTCAATCATTGGATGATTACCGCAGACCGTTACTGCGATATCGGATCTCAGAGGACTCTAATTTCGAAGCGATTGCGCTAGCAGGAACCCATGTTGTCACGGGGCAGCGATTTAATTATCCGAAGACGTCGGTTGTGCTATTTGTATAACGTCTGACCTTCACACCAAAAGTGCAACAGTTTGAACTTGAATTTTGTAGCATTTACCTTCAAGTTTTTGCGAAGTCCATTCTGCCACCAGATGCAGTTACGGTCGCCTTAGAAATACGTACAGAAGTGTCGTCATCTAGCGATGCCGAATTTTTTATGAATCTGCTGAGAGATAAGAAATGTAACCGCATATCCAGTTTATTATTTTTTTATTTGCACGTGCTTTGAGTCAGTAACTGAACCGGGTGCGATCGACGCAGCAAACCACATTTGTATCGTCTAGGCGAATGACCTTGACAACTAATGATCTAAAGCTGTTTTATAACGGACTAACTCCTAGTACGTTACTTCCTGTGACATCATATTACAAGGCATCTTTTGCGGTCGATCAGGAATTATTCTCTCCAAAGTTTTTTGTAACCCCTGAAGAATATACCCGTAACTTTTCTGTGGATGCTTTGAGGACCCGCATAAAAGAAAAACGGAAAAGCTTCCTTCGAAACTTTCGACATTTCATCTTGGGATCAAAGTTTAAAATCAACAAAATTTACATCTCACACAGATACCAGTAAAAAATATACATACCATGTTGACGAAATTAATTTTACCGTAATTCGGCATATAAGATGCTCTGATCGGGTTTGATGTTGCTTGACGTTTGAGAATATATATATATATATATTATATATATTATTATATATATCTTGAAATATAGCTTGCGTGTAAACTGCTTCTCATAAAACGTTTGATCAGCACAAAGATGCTTGAAAGAATTGACGGAACTGCAGCCGGTGGACATTGGAGTCCTTCGGCTGCGTGGCTATCCTAACTGTATTCCCTCCTACCTCTAAATATCATGCTCCTCTGTTGGTCAATCCATGAATCATATCTTGATACATTCTTTTAACATTCTTTTTAGGCTGCAAAGGCAATGTTTGGTCACAGTCGCGGGGAAACAGAAGTACCGCTAGATTTTTCATTCGAACTCTTTACACATGTTACTTACTTTTTCGGGTTCAAGGTCAGTTGCTGTCGAGTGAGTATTTTGGGTATTCGCCACTTCAAATTCTGTTCACATTCTACCTTTTTTAAAGGTCGTGTTGTTGGGTTTATACAACGGTCAAGGGCTGGATCTTACCGCTCCAGAATGTTATTTACTGATGCGTATCACTCCTGGCCGCGAATACGTCAAGGTCATCATGCAATCTGGTCGCATGCAAGGCGCACTTTTGATCGGGGATACCGACCTGGAGGAAACATTTGAAAATCTGATCGTCAATCAACTGGATCTAACCGATGTGGAGGATTCTTTGCTTGATCCGAATATCGATTTCAGCGATTATTTCGATTGACGTGTTTAATATTACGCTTGAGAAAATATTCGATTTTAATCCAAGTTTTATCTTTTCGATAGCTTCGTTATGACCAGTTGAACAAGATATTTGAAAGAGTTTTGATATTTAACTTGCATCAAATATGCAAAAACTATGCTTACAACTCGCGCTTTATTTCCCCATTAATGATTGTAACGCCACATCGCTTTCCCTCTACACGCTGCGTTCGATTTTGGTAGAATAGAGAACCCTTTTCTCTAGGATTCGCCATCTAAACAGTACGAGCTGACTCCATTTCATCATGCCTTTGCGTAACCGATATTACTACGCGTTTCTACCAACACAGAGCGAATTTGTCATCCAGCTTTGCTTCAAAGTGATCACAGGAAAATAACTGCCATTCGACAAAACATTGTCTACTTGTTATACGCGGGATTAGCGTGACGGCTAGGGTCTGTAACACGAGTGGCTGTTTCTAACTTTAGTAAAATAGTGTAGTGAAAGGACACTTCACATATTAGACAGCCTCGTTCAAAAGGACAGCAGTGTGATCAACACTACGATCTAACGTGCAGGTCGACGCGGATGCTACTTATTTTAAAAAGTCAATTGCGATGATGCCAATACCAATTAGGCGCAACCGGATAGTAGTCCTTGGCTCTGATTGTTTTAACGCCAATCAAATCTAAAATACTAAAGATGCGTTGCAGCGGACATGCGAGATCTAGAGCGATGCGTTTAACGTATCCAGGAGGTGGGACGCTTATCATGGAGATGTGTAGTGTATTCACGATAAGAGTGCTAATCACGAATTTCGGTATGATATTCGGCACAACACAAGAGCCGCGGGCGCCAAAACAACTGACGATGACAATTGCGAACCCGTAATAATGTGGTTTTCGGGGGGAGCGCTTGCGAACGATTCGAGCGACAACATCGTCAGAAACATGAGGTGATGGACATCGTCGGCCGCTATCGAACGAAATATGCAATTCCTAAAGGTTGGTCAAAGAAGCTGAATGTAGTGATGGCTTGCATTGAAAGGGTTGGTACGAAATAGATCGACGATTCTAATCAAAGTGCCAACCGGTACGGGAATGTTTAGGATTGTATTGTGTTAACCTGGTTTGTCGATATAAAACGGATATATGGTGTTTTCTTTTTCATGTGCTCAATAAATCCGTTTTATCAATTTATCTAGCAACCAGTATTCCAGTGTTTTGAATTTATCTAATCGACAACTTTCGCAAACTGAACAAAGATTGTTGGAGAAGGGCTTGGATTTCTG
The DNA here is from genome assembly GCA_013407085.1 of Atriophallophorus winterbourni. Classification (NCBI taxonomy): domain Eukaryota; kingdom Metazoa; phylum Platyhelminthes; class Trematoda; order Plagiorchiida; family Microphallidae; genus Atriophallophorus; species Atriophallophorus winterbourni. The sequence continues at coordinate 2,189 of JACCGJ010016548.1, read as the reverse complement.
CATAAATAAGAAAGCGGAGGATCTTATGAGGAATCATTAAATGCAATTCCCAATGAAGAGGCAGACGCGGTAAGAAACTGTATCGCTGGTGTCATTAAAAACCAGGAACAAGGCAATGCAAACCTTGATTCACACGAAAGACAAGCACTTCTTACGCTAAAACAAGATATAAAAAATATAGCCATTACTAAGGCTGACAAAGGTAAAGTAACGGTAATTTTGAACAAAAACGATTATTTAGACAAGGTTAAGGTACAATTACCCGAGGGCCATTATGAACGGATAGATAATGGTAAAATGAAAAAGGTCATGAATAACTGCGAAATGGTAGTCTCCAGGTATTTGCGTAGCGTTAAGGAGAGTTTAGGAAACGGCTTGTAGTATAAACTGTATCCCAAGTCTACTCTAACTCCTAGGTTCTTCGGCCTACCTAAAATATATAAAGAAGGCATTCCGGTATCGGATCACCTGCGCACGAGTTAGCTTGACATTTGGCTTATTTGTTGAAACCTTTAGTCGGCAATACAGCCTCGTTCATCAAGAACGCAGCACACTTAAAGTCGGTAACATTCGATGACGATGAAATAATGGTTAGCTTTGATGTGAGCGCTTTGTTCACCAACGTCGATACTACAAGTGCGTTACAACTAGCTAGACGGGCCTTGGAATCTGATGCCAGTTTGTCAGATCGCACAAACTTGAGCGTCCAGCAAATTATCAACGGTGTATCGATCTGCCTAAGCATGAACCACTTCGTATTTAATGAGCAATTATATAGACACAAAGAAGGGTTGGCAACGGGTTCACCGATATCTCCAGTACTTGCGAACATGTATGTGGAGCATTTCGAGAACAAAGGCCGTAACAATGAAGGGTTCAAGCCAAAATTATGGTGGCGCTATGTTGATGACACATTTGTTATCATCAAGCGAGATCAGTTAGAGGCCTTCTTTAAATATTTAAATGAAATAGACCCATGCATTACTGTCACAAAGGAGGTGGAATCTTGCACAGGCACTTCCATTTTTGGACTGTTTAGCACAAAAAGTAGACCGGAAAATAAAAACTTCTGTCTATCGGAAACTTATCGATACAGATGCTGTACTACGATATACTTCCGCTCATCCAAGATAGGTATCAGTTCCATAGCGTGTTCCATTTTCCATAAATAGAAAACCTATGCAGCGACGAAAGAGACCGAAAACAGGCGCACCGTAAAGCGAGTCAAAGGCCCATAGACCACGGTTATCCAAAACGTTTTGTAAAACGCTAATTGCTGAGGGTAAAATACCCATCATAAAAATCGGAGAATAAATGGCGAGATACAGTTTGTATACCGTATGTGAAATACACATCTAAAGCGATACGTAGAATCTTGAACCAGGCGGCCATACGCGTAACTTATAAGTTAAAACTATCTGTTCGGTTATGGTGCACCACAAGGATAAGACACCTTTATCTATCGTTACGAACAGCATCTACAGAATCAAGTGTAAGGACTGTTCGGGTGTTCACATAGTGCAGACTTCCAGGGAAATTCACAGTACAATCGAAGAACACCGAAAGCGTGTCCGGAGACAGCCCCGGAATGCGAGGGAATATCAGTCCCTTATTCGGGATTCCGCCTTGGTGGAACACGTTTTAGATACGGGCCACAGCGTCGATCTAGACAATGTGGCAATGTTGAAACGCGGTATTAAACCGTATAGCGAACGCCTACATGCGGAGGCTGTCGAAATTGCTAAGGCAGGTCGACTGGCGGTCAATAAGGTGGATGGGGCAGAAATCTCCACAATCTGGCGCTCGTCACTGATGCGAGAGTAAATAGTTTTTATTCCCCTTATACCTACTAGTTAATTAGATTTTTGCTTTTCTTCAAAATTGCCTTGGCCCCGTTAGTTATGTACTTTTACGCATGTGGGCCGCTGTGTCAACTAACCTTGACAATCATCATCATCACAGACAGCATTACACCGGTAGCGCGTGACCAATGCTTAACTGCCATACAACCATGAAAAAGTAAAATCCTAAAAGATGGGAAGGGTGGAACTTAAATAGCTACGGATTCTATAAAAGAGTAAGCACAAAGAAACTGGGAAGAGGTGTCTACACCTCGAATGGAACATATATTCAAACAAGTTTCGTGAACGAGTAGAGCGACATCAGCATGGCAGCTTCCTTGTGGCTTT
>JACCGJ010016547.1:0-12195 GCA_013407085.1 Atriophallophorus winterbourni | reverse complement strand
GTTTGCTTCGGGCAGATGTATCTCGTTAGCCTGGGAGAGCTTTCATCTAAGGGTAGGAAAACCCTGATTTTAAACCTCCGCTGCCTTGCGGGATACCCGATCGCGGGAACGGCTTCGGGAGAAAACACTGAGGAAAAATCTGAAACAGAGTCTGGCAGACGGTTAGTTGGTGCAAACCACCTCTTTCTGGCACCTCCATGCTGCCTCACAGGTTGCACTTGGTTGTGCAAGGGCTAGAGAAGCTGACTCGAACAAACGCCGAGTAGTGCTGTACCCAAATTCCCAAGACTCTTTATTAAGGCCGACTTATCCTCCAGAAGGAGATGGTCGCACAAAAAACACTCAGTTAATGGCAATACAGCGCAAGCTTGAACACTTTGGTTGGTTTTAAACTATTTATCATAAAGCAACTAGAATGTTTACTTGCTTGTATATCCCAAATTTTGAGCAGCGTGTGATTAAACTCACGTTGTGTACTCACGTTAGCGGGCGCATCAGTGCTGACTTGATTTTGTCGTACCGAATAATCCACCCAGACATCTCTTTGAAAATTGGTTTAAATCACCCGACCCATAGTCATAATATGACCGTTTAAATATCACATTCCCGGTAAGTTTTTGCAGTCCGCTTATGATTTCTGTGAGACAATTTACCGCCAGAAATATTGTTCCCACTAAATAAAGTTCTCTACGAACAAACGATGAGATTTTTTTGTTAAAAAATACTATGTTGTCCCAGTTTACGAAAACGCTTATTGCTTCCGTTTTGGAAACTAATTTCCCGAACATATAATTTCGTTTGACATTTCACAACTCTACATCCTCCTCTGAAAAAATGAACGCAAAAATGAAAGTACAATCAGTTTACATTTCAAAACATAAATATAATGTTATTTTACAGCTATTTGCTTTTTTCACCATAAAATTAGAATCTTTAAATTGGCCACGATTAGACTGTCGAATTCTTCCTCACAAAATTCTAAAATATGAAAAAAAATAGGAGAATAAAATGTGATACTATGTACCCGTGAACGGACATGAAACCATTCGATTGAGCTTTAATGTCACCAAATAAAATTTACACACAAAACAATGATGGTCAACGGTCAGTTCAAAGATAAAACACGAATTGATTGAACCACAGCTGAAACGTTAACCAAACATCAATCGATAATTACACTACCGCATCGCTTCAAACAATTCGTAAAAATAAACACAAAATCTGCAGATTATTTAGGAATTAATCACCATCAGATTTATCCGTTTAAGCGGTATAAGCGTTTCGGAAACTCTATCGTATGTCATGAGTTTGTTTTAACTGTATCAAGTGTTATATATGAATGATATGTGTGATTGAATAGAGTCAAACACAATAAAATTCTTATTTGCATACATTACACAAAAATAACGGCAGAGTTTTATGCTTTTCGGACACATCAGGTAGGTACGATACGTTCAGGATCCACATGACTTATACGCTTCGCGCCACAAAAAAAGCTCAGCGTAATTCTGAACCTCATAAAATATTTGGTTCACATCTGGGTAGGCCATCCGTTTAGGTATAGAACATTTTCTAAATTGTTTAAGATCAGAAATTGAAAATCGAATGTACAAATTATAATTAACATTAACTGTAATATTCTATGAATTGAAATGTAAATAAATCTATATAGTCAACCATCAGTTGCTTTGGGCGATTGACAAGGAATCACTAGGTGATTCGGTGGTTGAACATCGTATTTGCATGTGGGAACCCTATAAAACAGTTGCTTCAAAGATTAACATTGTTTACCACTTCTAAACTATTCAGTCTCACGAAAGAAAATTTAACGGTCTCCACACAGTGAAGGCAAACAGCCAGAAACTGGTTGCGGTGTGTATGTTCAGGGTTTTCAGCACTACTATTAACATTTTGTCATGAAATCAGTCACTCAAAAGATGCGTGTACATAGCCGTCGCTATGGAACGCAACACCAATGCGATGAAAACTCTAAAACCAATCTGCTTAAAATATATAATTTTCTCTCATATAGCAATCATAAATTGATTGGTTGACAATCTTAATTACGCTGACAAAGCAGCCGTTTTCAAAAAATAGATTTACGAAAATTACATTGGATATGTCAAATTGTCACCTGGAACAATTTTGTTTACAAACTTTCTACTTGTCAATTTTTTTATTTTTTCCCTACCTCTGATGCCCAAAAATGCACATTTGACATACCGAGCTTTTGTGCTAAACTTTATAAATTTCTAAGTCGAATTCAACAAGAAAATAATTGGTGAACTTATGATCAACTAGAAAGTATATAGAATCTCTAATCAACTTGTCCCCTACAATAAGGTGCTGGATAGCATTCGCATTTATCTCAAAATGTACTTCTCATCATTGCATATATTGCGTTACCTAAGTAGCAATATAGACATTGATTGTATGATTATGAAGACCATTAACATAATAGGGTCTTCATTTAGTTCTCGCGTCGCCAAATTCTGTTTGTTTGTCTACTAAGAGATAACAGAAGCGAAAAACTGGACGGAAAATTAAATACAACGTATTATCGGTAAACTCTTAAAACCAGTGTCTTTAAGGCGGAATAAATTAGGGTAAAATAGAATGGAAGGTATAAATTACTCGCTGAGTTAATCAAATATTTATAAAGTATAATAAATCACGACTAATAGTCATCTGTAAGGAAAAAAATAGTCACAAATATGTTGTTCACACAAACTCTACAGCAGGCAATATTTACTGTTATGTGGACACGTCGTTTATTATAAAAATCTCAATTTTATTTTCACCGTTTAAGATTTGGTAAAAGTAGCTACGTTGATCGTGAATCTCATCATTTGGTATTCAATTGTGACGATCTGACCTAATAACTTTCTTCGCATCCAATTCCCCTTGTCAATGGCAGGCGATCGATATATAACCCTGGCAAAGAACAATCTTGCTTAATTTACTTGAACACATACGATGCATATATTCGACATGATGACTCAGAAAACGTTTCGACAAAAGTTCATGAGTTTTACCAAAGGCTTAACATATGTTGTCACTTGTCATGAGTTTTCGGGTGAAATCTGTGCTCGCTGCGATAAGAACATGACGCAACAAGGGTTAATTTTAATGAAACATGATTCTTTCGTGGAAGATTGATACGTCTGCTTTAGACGCAGAAAATAATGACGTGACACTTGTGAAGTAGCTCACACAGTGACAGCTAATCAGCCTATAAGCTAATAGGCCTGAATACTTAAAACGTTTAATTGTGTCAAAATATTGTCTCAAAACATCAACCGTGATTCTTTGTTTCAAAAAAGCATGAAATTTAGGTTTGTTTAATTTGAACTGAACGTGATAAGCAATAATCCCACCATATTGTCCTGCTCGTTAATCCTGAAAACATAAATGGTTCTTTTCTTCACAGAGGTGCTTGAACTGACAGTGAGCAGTGGTAGGTCTTTGCAGATATTCTAGTGGTCAAAGATTTTGGATGAGGTTTGTTCCATTGGTTGTAAGTGACCTTTCTAAACACTGCAAGGGCTGACAGCCTAATATATACGTGCAGAGCTGCAAATCCAGTGGCTCTTAAAATGAAACACAACTACATATGACGAAACCATAAGTGATTAAAGGGGAAGAAACCATTGGTGTATGCCCAATTGGACTTACATCAATATCGTCTCTTATATATGCGAGTGATTTTACTGAGATATGAAAATTCAATGCCGTTCGATCAAAAGTCGGACTCCAGACATTGACGCGATTTTCATTTCAGTCATTCGAGCATTATCAAAACGAACAAAACTACACACCGAACCTATTGTTTCGGGCAACACATTTTATATTCTTTTTGAAAAATGCTTCTCCAAACTGAGAATTGAAATTACGGAGCTATACTAAGATATGACTGAAAACGAGGACAAGATCTTGAGAGTTGCACGCAGCTTTAAACACAGATGTTTTGTGGTCATCATTCGTTTGATTGTACATTGATTTCATCATAGTAATTCGACAGAGGGGAAGATGTTTTCAATCGAAATTAATCTCTCTGATTCGCCGTAATCCCAAGTATTTTTTCGGAGTATTCAAGCCCAAATTCGCGGAATACTAGCAAATATCATCATTTAAATTGATGATCAGAATTAGGACATTGTATCAATACTGCAAACATATCGAAGCACTAAACCTTATGAAATTATTGAGAGGAAAATCTGGAGAACCGGGCGAGGTATATTAAAAGCTTCTCAAACTTTAAACGCACAAATTTGACTCCATCTTTGTCTGTTCGATAATTTGCCCTACGCCGGACTGCTACCAAACGTCGGCATACAAGACAAGATCACTTTAACTGAGTTGCCTTCTTAGACGTAGGAAATTACACGAAGCTGATACTGCTCGTTTTACGATCAAATGTTTCAGAATGAACCACGACTGCAGAAATGGTTAAATTTCTAGAACTAAACGGAATTTTGTCGGTTGACCAAAAGGGAAGTCGTATTAAGCGTTCATGCTCAACTATGTCGCTAAAGAGCGTGAAAGTTTGGGTTAGAGTAAGAGAAGTCCGTGGCTGTATTCTGGCATGTTACCCTGAGTTTATAAAGCTTCCGACACAGTCGATCTTAATATACGTTTCAACAAGCTATAATCATGAATCTTAAATCACATTCTTATAACTCCTGTATTTGAACTTGGGAGTATTGATTATTATCAAGAAACGGCTATTTTATTAAGGTGCTTTGAAGGATAACATGTTCAAATAGAGACATTTGACTTCAGCAAATATTTGCTACAAAAATCTATTCCGATTTTTGTACAAGTAATGTGGTTAAATTATTTTGAATATGGATATATATATATACCGGGGGACAGATTGTGAATATGGATAATATGAAAATATTTCAAGGTAATTTGAAAAAGTATAGCAAGGAAAATACAGTTTGTTCGTGAAAATAAATATACTAGAGGCAATAAATAAATTTGCTCAGTATTGTTTGACTCATTTTACCATAGCCTCTTCTTTGCATTCCGACAGACGTGATTGTTATCCTGGCCAGTATCGTGGTTTTGTCCTTGGGAACGGACAATCAACGTTTTGCGGCCAGTCCACTTCGTGGCTTGCGATTCTTTCAAATATTACGAATGATCCGAGTAGACCGAAGAGGTGGATCCTGGAAGTTGTTGGCGTCGGTGGTTTGGGCACATCGACAGGTACACTGGTTTGCAAAATTTTCAAATTCTTATCCAAAATATTGATAACATATCTTTGAAGAAATACCGATTGTTTGAATTCATTATTGGATTTCAATTCACTAGTACTTGCAAAATTCTTTGGTCGACGTCTTACTAATTGTTGTAGGCAATTCTGCCAAACTTTGCATTGCGATATAATATCACGTGATGTAGTATGAAAAATCTGAAAACGTTTGGTGACAAGCAGCAGTCAGCACATCACATTCGTCTTGAGCACTCAACCAAGAATCACTCTGTGCTTCGTTATTTGATAAAATAATGTGTTGATATTCTGACGACAGTTGAAAATTCCCCTATTAAAATTCCGTTATTCTGTTGCAAATATTTTCTTTCCATATACATTCTTGATTTGATATTACTGATCCCAAGATCATAATCTCTCAGTGAAGCTCTGTTGAACTAATTTGGCCTATCTTTAATTGGCTTCAAGTTATGAATTGTTAGCTGAAATACAGAAATTGCCGAACAAGTTGCGCTTGTATGCCATTGTTGGATAAGATTGATATGACCTTCCTGGCAATCTATTTACAAGCACAAGGTGATCCTGATCCTACTGCGCCTACCTGATGAATGCAAACAGCACGAAACCTGTCGTGGGATGTGTGCGTGAATGAAGTGCATGTTAATGAGCATTTTTGTTCAGGATCAATGCTCAAAACGCTGTCTACATTTGTTTGGGCAAACGTGACTTAAAGCTTTGGTCGTACCAACAACAACGGCATTGATGTGAAACTTGCTTACTATTCTCCCACTGTTTTAAGCGCATGCGGATTCTAATCATACTGTCCCTAACTGATGGGTGCATAAAGCACGAAACCGGTCGTTGGATGTGTGTGGTATACATGAATGCAAATGAGCATTTTTTTATTAAAAATGGTGTTACAATTTTGTTCCCAAAAATGTGATATCAATCAATCACAACAGACGTTGTCCTTTCCATTAAAACCTTCTACACATGAAAGGAACTGAGTTTAGGAATAAACATCCAAATGATGTTTACAACTCTCAAGTCAAATGCATCTCTGGTATGTTTTAGTTAAATGAATCAACAATGGCTTGTCGAGAATTCCAACTAAATGTCAGATAATAAACAAATCATCTGATATCTAAAAACATAATACGCATCAAAGTATATTAATTCCCATGTATCTCATCAGCAGATCATTTGCATATCTTAAAAATCATGAATGTTGAAAAGTCGTATATTTTTAGACGAATACATAATTAATTTTGAAGTTCCATGTAAAATGAAATATATCGGAATAATTTTTTTTCGCATTCTGTCTGAACACAACGAGACAATATCTCTCATATTAGTACATGTAATGACAAAATCTGGATCATCAATTTTTTTAACTTTTTAAACGTGCTTGAGTTTCAAATTCCTCAATCTAAATTTGTGTGTCTTAATTAACATAAACGTATTTCTATCCCGAGGAGAACGGAAACAAAAACAAACTTAGGAAGATCGCATAAAATCTACAGTTTTATTTGATCAAACCGCATAGCTAACCAAGTTTACTATGACTCCTAGGTATACAGTGCACAAGGTTTCACCGACATTTTATAATCATTATTAAATTTTCAATAAACAACACTCCACTTGAAAAATATTTCCGGTTGAAACATATTTCTTCTGATCAACCAGACAAAACAATTCTCGATAATAAAATTAATAAACCGAGAGGAATTCGTTTGTTATAAATATATTTCAAATGTAATATTAATTATTAATAAATTTTGGCGCGCACATCCCCATCCTTTGCAAACCACTACCGGTTTTTGTCTGTTTGCCGTCATCAGGTGGAGACAGTAAGATTAGGTTCAGTGAGACTTAAAACAGTGGATAAATGGTAAACAAGATTATACTTGAATGCCACTGTTAAATAATGTTCGTACAAAGAACCACGATGTTCAAACACTGAATCACAAAGTGATTCTTGGTGAAGCACTCAAGGCGCGTATTTTAATTACCTCTCATCTGATGGAAGACTGAACGAATTACATTAAGTAATCTCAATCATATATACTGCCTCGAATTACGATATGGAAATGTCATGTATTTATTGTGTTGCTCACTTTATAAATCTGTTGCAGATTGTAATGTCTGTCTTTCAATGTGATCACAAACATTTTGCTACTGTCGACAAAACTGCTCGATTTGTTATCTCCGCTAACCGTCTATATTTGTTCTAGATATGATCTGGCAGATTAGATAGTACTTGATTAGAACGACCAAATTTCGCTTACAAATATTCAGTCGAAATAATCAAAATTTTATTTTGTCGCTCAATCCAACAAATTACACTGAATTTTAGTTTATTCGGCAATTTACCTATAATCATGCGTAATAGTTGTTTCATGTTTTACTTTGTATTGAGATTAAATTAACTGTTTTTGGATGACTAAAATCATTGGATATCAATCACGATATCCCAAAGTCATTCAATTTAGTGAGATTTCCAAACAATCATTGATACTTTTGAGATAATAATTCGTTTAAAAATACGTACTTTGACAGATGGTAGCTAAGTAATGTTATATAGTAGGTTTAAAAACCAGTGAATCGTTAAGTTTAGAGAGAGAAATCAAAAACAGATCATAATATCCATAATTATATTGTATTTCCTGACGCATTTACCATACAACGGGTTTTGTGATGTTTCAACTCATAAGGAAGAACAACAAAATAAGGGCCCACATACCCTAAAACAAATGAGAATTAGTAAACAGGGTTTAAAGTTTGAAGGCACTGTTAATACAATGATATCGTTCATTAGTCTTGCATTTTGCTGGTGAGGATGAAATACATATTATTTGATGAATATATACTCTCGCTAGCATTATAATAAAAGAATGTGGATTGACAGAGTCAATAAGAGTTAACGTAAAATTGGCGTTGCTAGGATTTAGACTCCCGTAAGAGCTGCATTTCGAACATAAATGACATAAATGCTCTATTTAGATTGCTATTAGAAATTCCATGAGAAAAATAATAGAAATCACTATGTAAAATATCACCAATGAATGAAACGTAAAACTTTACACTGAAATGAAGTAAGCTTCTCCTTTACCGTTCAATGACGACCGCTTTTCGATTAGCATAGCTTTTGGCATAAGTTATAAAAAATGATTCACGAAGTGGCGTTTCTTATGCCAATATTGGTGAAGGAAAAATCACTAATGATTTAAGAAACTCCGTGAAGCCAATGGAAATAATCAATGAGAATAATGATTTTTCAAGACAGATCTCTTCAAACACGCCGCCAAAAACAGCCTGGTCAACAAAACGTATACATCCGTGCCATTAGTACAAATCTGGTCAAACATATGTGACGAGAAAAAATCGTTACTGAATAATTGAGGTGATGGGAGAATTTATTGATGTTGTTGTTGTAAACCGCGTTTCAGATAGGGAATTGCGCAATCTATGTAGCACTTTATCTTGGAAGCTACAAGATTTGTTCAAGCTCACTAATAATATAAATAAAGAAGAAAAATGAATGATTGAAGCGCATGGTACACAAGTGCGACTTGTTTACCATTCTTCCATTGTTTCAAGCGCATGCGGATTCTGATTTTACTATCCCTACCTGATGAATGCAAACAGCAAGAATCGGTCGTGGGGTGGGTGTGATGGAAATGCATGCAAATGATCATTTGGTTTTTTATCGAAAATCTATTAAAACACATACAATCGATGAAACATGTTACGAGGTATATATCGAACTGAAAATTGTACTGGAAGAATTACAAAATCAGTAGAAACAACTTCTTTTGGAGCCCCGAGTCACCTAAATGATTCAAATGTTGTAATGAATTTAGCAGAAATTAAAACATATCAGCCTGCAGTATATTTTTAGAAATCTTTCAAATTCGTTCGGATTGGCTCTAAAATATGTCCAAGTATTAGATTTCAAGAGTAAACAACAGTATTCGTTGAATTGTATAAATAAGTTGCTTCATAAAATGATATTTGCGTAGTTGGAACCATCATTAATTTTGGTAAAAATTTGGCGTTGATGCCCCAATGAGAAGCAATGAAATATAGTTAAGAAAAATATTATAGTCTAGGTTCGCTTTAACTTACGCGTATAATCTTACGTTATTTCCTATGTAGCTGGAAGTGATTTTCACAGATTCGTTCAGTATATTGCCGTGAAAATGGGTTGTATATTCTTGATCTATTTTTCAAATTTTTTTATGACCTTTGCTAAATAAATTATTTTCAAAATCAAGCATCTCGTTAATAGGAAATGTCAAATTTACGAAAGTGAGGGGCATGTTCCAGTTGACAGAATTAAAACCTAAAGCTAAAATGAAACTTTTATCTTTTTTCAATTCTTCAATGAATGATACAATGTACGATCTCATACACAGGACAAATTTATAACAGCGGGTGTCCATTTCGAAAAGGGGTTCCAGAAAAAGGTTACCAAAATACTTTGACAGGTGCAAAAGTCTAAGCTAAACAAGATTGGTTTATTTTTACTTAAGGGATTATTCTATTATGAATGCAATACGATATGAACTAATTAAATAAAGACTGCTTTTGTTTTGTTCAAATTTAAATTTATTTCTATGAAAATTTTCAATATTGCAAGCATAACTATTGCGTAATTATTAACAAGCGGGATTATGTGCTTTTGTATTGAGCGAATCCGGATGGATTTACACATTTGTTTCAACGAAAAAATGTTATTTATCAATTTTACAAAGACTAAAACAACAACGATCGTTTTGAATACATACATAAAGAGAAAAATATAACCAAAGCAGATGGCATAAATGGCAGTATGTATTCAAGTTTAATCCTCGTTTAGTATATTTGCATTTATTATTGTCACCTAATTTGACCCATTTGAGTAGATAGTTAACCAGGTAGAACAATATCTGCATAAAAGTAAAAACTAATGGTTGTTAAATGCAAAAACCTATTGTGTTCACAATGTCGACCACTGAATTGCATCTCATGGACATGTTGGCCGCCATCATACACCAAATTTTCAGATTAAGGTGTAATAAAACGTGAAAAGTTCATAACGAATTCAAAACCGTTGAATATCCATTCAGCAGACATTACCGCTATTCCTCATATCAGATTTTGCCTTTAACCAACAGACATTTGAATAAGCGTTCAGGAACTACTTCTCAACGAATCTTATTCACACCATCGATATGATATGAGGTTTTGCGAAAGTCGGGTTTCCTAGGCATTGTTTACTAAATGTATTTTCCATTATTTGATCTATTCATAAGTCGTATATTTGTAGTAGGGTGATTTTTCACTATGTATATGACAGAGCCAGTCTATGCGATAACGTCTCAGTAAATTGAACAAGCAAAAATTCGCCTTTGTAATCTGTTGTGATCTCCCATGCATCTGAAAAGAAATAGCGATGGTTATGGCATTGTTTCAGATGTACCTGTTTCCAAAGTTCTTCATACAATTGTTTTGTTGCGAATTGGTTGATATAGTGCAAGATACATGAGGTGATGCCCCTTTCTAGTTTTTTCACCAAACTTTGGACCTCGACGTTTGACTTGAATCGTTTCTGGTATTAAAATAGCCTGATACTCATAACCGAATCTTTCCTGTAGCCCGCTTTCATTACCCAACAAGCGTCTTTTCATCTTGCATTGAAGAGAGATTCGATACAAACCAATTAAACACATGATTTGCTGTTTGTTAGTCCTAAGATTTTCGTATTCGCGAATACAACGAGAAAATGTTCTAGATGTGTCAATACATGGTTCTGCTTCCGCATTTCAAATGCTGATTACAAGTAAATTTGCCTTATTTTACTCAAACCGTTCATACGGTGATCTAACAGCGCTTCAGCTTCTGCGTCTTCAGTCCATCGCGGGTTTTCAAAAAACTATTAACACGAATCAGCAAAGGATATGGGAAATGTTATGTAGTGAAAAATTGTGGGAGGGTCTATAAAACCTGAAAATAGTGCAAATCAATAAGTACTGTACAATACTGTACAATATTTAATTTCTATATATGAGATTCCAGGTTATCGCGGGTGGTTCTGGAACGACAAACGGGAATCGCTGTAATTTCGCTTGCTTGTTTCACTATGTAAATTCAACTCAATGGTTTGAAGTCTTTCAAATTTAATCTTTATTTTTGATCAGCACGTGTGCAATTAATAGAACAAAACATAAGATTACGTTTATAGTTATTGGCTCATAAACTTGAAATGTAGAAATATATTTTTAAATATGGTGATGATATTTTCAGAGTTCGTTTATGTTATATAAACCGAACAATAAATTTGTTCAATTTTTTACGTAATTACATGAAAAATAATGTCAACAATGAAACGGCGTTTCAGATGAGCTTTTTGGAGTATTTCGAGACAAATCATTTTAGCCCTATTGTTTGAAATGACATTGGTATCAATGAAAACTCAATAATGACTGGCTTGGTAATGTTTTTTTCCTTTACACAGACTCGAATGTTTGGATGGAATGAATTCTGTGCCTTTGTAATAATCGAAGTGCTGCCTAATTATGAATTCCGATATATTTTGAAAATATGTGCTCAATATTTACATGACATCTTAGAAACCGAATCAAATACATACAGATATGCAGAAAACGAATCGCACATAGTACGCAGAAGTTTCCATAGTGAACATTCAAGATTAATATAATGCGAATAATATAACAGATGCATACTGGATTTGCAGCATAAAAATATACAAGAGGCTCAGATCATGCATGCTAATGAATATTATTGGGACTTGATGCACTTCGTACATTGTAAGATCAAATGGTAGACATTTTGACGAAAATAAGAAGCACGCAGTATATGACGTAGATGGTACAGATTATTAGCTCATGGTATTGAAATGCAATTGACGTAGCTTGGCTCCAGTTTTGATATTGTTTCCACAAGGTATCTGGTGATACTCAGAACTCAGCTTT
>JACCGJ010016546.1:0-13291 GCA_013407085.1 Atriophallophorus winterbourni | reverse complement strand
GAAACTAGTTGCCTGCTACGAGCCACGAGAATCTTCTACCGGGAGTGACGAGCGTTCACGAATCGATCCCAAATCAGAACAATACGTCAATTTACGCTGTACTCAACGGTAATCGAATACAGGTTTCAATGCAAACCCAACGCGTCCAATAAACGGAAGTCTAACAGCTCAGTTGAGAGCACAAAAAATTATCGTTTTCCAATAACGGTCAAACACGAGTAACGGGAGCAAATAGAAAAAACCAAGTTCGCATCTTCTTCGGAAGTAAATAAGATCAATAGAGATTTAAGAGATGTATCTGAGTTTCTAATCTCGCAGAGAATGACGATCGAGTTAAGACTGCAGGGCAAATGTCCTTGGTGTACAAAGGATAATATATTGGAGTTTTGACCTTTCAACAGATGACGGAAATGCCGTAAGTCTAAATATATCACAAGTAATTAACGGCCGAGTGAACTGTAGCGGGTTCGTTCCGGATTGAGCTTCCGCGAGAAAAATGACGCTGAACGGACTATCTTCTTATGGTGTTGTTGTAAAACAGCTCACACATCAGAATTGGAGGGCATCGGTCGTCAACTTTGAATGAAAGGTCGGTCACGATCAATAAAAGAAAGTTCGGTGGCACTGAAAAGAGTTTATTTTGGATGCGGCAAAAGCTTGTAGTGCATCCGGCAAAATCTGAATTGATTTTGCTTTGGAGTTGAGCAAATCATTCCGCCGCTGAATTGATTCTTACGCAGTTTGGAATAGAGCGACTGTGCATGTTGATCATACGATGCGCAACTGCGTTACCGTTGTTGGACAGGGAAATCAGAAATCGCCTGGCATTTTCCGAAAAGAGGATGTCGAGCTCCTTTTGGTTGGAAAAACCCATTCCGTCTATTTCTGCTGATATAGGTTTTCTTATAGCTCATCTTTGGGCATAGCATAAATAAGATCACTGACCTCTTCTGCTACCTCCAGACGGAGCAGGAGCTTCACACGTGAAAACTTAATAGATTCATCGGTGATGCATATATACAAAATAGCTGCAAGTTGGCCAAATCAAAGAGAAGATAGACACATCCAGCCTGAATTGCAGGGTATATACTGTGGTTGTTAGATTAGAGGAACTTCACTTATAGCAAAATCGCTTATGATGGGTGACTAAGTTAGTATTTCAGCAAATAGGCCAAAAATTGACAAATACGATGTTATTGTAAATGCAAAAATATTGCGGTTTATCGGTGCTCATCAATTATGTAGTGGACCAGAAAATATAAATCTGCACTACAAACAATACGACAGAAATGAAAAGAACTCACCAAAATACCAAGAACGTAATGTCCAAAGCAAGATCCCTGAAGTCAAACGATAGCGAGGTAACCCACACAGGAAAATTCAAGAGAGGAATCCAAGGTACAAATTGACGCCAAAATGTTGGAGGAATCCGTGAATCACAATTTCGAGACGTAAAGGGTAACGGACACGACTTCGACGCACCGTGATGATGCAGGACAAATCCTAGTGCGGCAGTGACATTTATCCGCCAAAAAGATATATTACAAGAATTATCGAATGAAGTGTACAGGGCCAAAAAAGGAAATAACCAACAAGGCCAAAAAGTGTAGACAAATACGAAAAGAAAGAAGTTCAATACACAACTTTCTTCTCTGATTGTATTTGTATGGTACAGTAACAGTATTATATTTATATGTCAAATCGAATTGAATGCGTTGTTTGATCGTACTAATTTTCAGTGATGTTTGAGGAGCGAATCGTTTGGCTTAGTGTGGGTCCTGGCTTATATCCACATGCAATGTAATATCGGTACTAGGTGCTGCCTGGAATCGATGAATGCTGCGGAGTTTTCAATAGCAGGATATCCGTATTAAAATGAATATCCTAAATGGTGCAGCATGTTTTATTATAATAGGCGGCAAATGAGGATTGTGGACAACTTATTGCTGCATCATTGTTTATTCGGAGGGAGGCATTATAAAAGTTTGACCTATATAATAATCGTTTTGACGCTTCGTCTTTCGAAATAATGAGCTGTATTTCGTGATAATAAATGGTGCGTTGCGGTTTGATGGAAACGTATGCAAATTAGCCTTTTGTTCATGATCACGGGTTTTATCCCCGTATCGTTATTATTGAGTGTCTGGAAGATGTACAACTCTTATGTGACAGATAAATAATGTTACGATTTGTTAGAAATAGCGATATAAAGACGTCGATAGATCAGAATGGCAATATTAGTTATCTAATTGAAACGACCCATCGAAATGATACAAACGTACGATTGTTCAGAACGTCCCCACTAAAGGTTACATAGGCGCTCAATGTCAGCCAAAGTGGTAAAATTGTGTTTCCAGGTCAGCAAGCATTGCGGCAAGAACTTGTTTATGAATAGATACCGGGACCTTGAGAGCATATCATTAGAATGGGTCAGCTGCAGCTATAATTTGCTTTAACATTTTGATAGCGAAGACAGCGATTTTACCGGCCTGTAATTACTGACATCAAACGGCATCGTACTTTGTTAATGTGTGTTATTTGTCTGAGTTTCCAGTCTTGAGGTAACACACCAGCTTGAAGCAACTTAATTAACATGTGAGATAGAGGTTTAGGTAGTTTCGTGATACAGGTTGAAAGCTGCATTGGAGGTATATCTTCTGATCCTGAAGATTTTCAAGATTTACATTTCTTAAGTTGAAAGAAGAAGAAAGAAGAAGAAGAAATTGACTACAATCGTGTACACGAATTGTCGTCAATTGCAATAATTTAACCAATATAATTTAAAAGAATATCAATGATTCGCTTCTTACATTAAGTTACAATTTATCGACTTACCGATGTTTCTAGTCCCCCTCGATTGATAATTTCCGAATATGATCCACTTTGCTGACAAATGCACATCCACCGTCAAAATAATTATTACTTCACTTTTTTTATTTGAAATGATGGATTCCCCAAAGGGCTTAGTGGATTTTGACGCATACATAAATCATCGTTCTGTTTGAACTATACTTCAAAACCAGACCCAGGACAAAAATATAGTTAAATATTCGTTCTTGAAATTACGAGTCTATTTATTCATAGATTTATTCATAGATTATATGCGGGTAAAAAGCTATGCTCTACCAGACCCACAAAAATGTACATCGGGTCGGATGGTAAAAAATATCAAAATATTGTTAGATTATTGTCAAACATAAAAAACATACTTTTCCATGTGGATATCTAGTGATTTCTTGAAAACTTCAACAGTTCCAGATTGTACCACATGAGTAGGTAAACTGTTCCACAGTTGCACATTGCGAACGGAAAATGCATATTTGCGGCAGTTCAACCTGCTATGCTGTTGGTAAAGTTTTAATTGGTGACCTCGCAGATGTGTGTTATGGAAAGATGAAACACATTACCGCAAGGATGATTTGTTTGATTGAGCACTGTCCAAATGAACATATGTGCTCCTCCTTTCCGTCTGTATTCAGCCGAATGCAAATTCAATAATTTAAGTCGCGTTTCGTATGGATAATTTGATAGTCCCAGGACGAGTTTTGTCGCTCTGCGCTATGGAGTTTCTAATAGCAGAATATCTTTTTTCAACCAAGGATCCCATGCCGGTATAGCATATTCAACATGAGGACGGATATACGTTGAAATCAATTTGCAGGCAATATTGGGGTCAAACGAACCTAGGACTCTTTTAAGGAGACCCAAGTTGTTTTCAGCTTTGCAAGCAGCCAGTCGACATTGCATTGAGTTTCCTAAGTCTGATTGGATAATCACACCTAAATCTTTTTCGGAGGAGGCGGGTTTAATAACAGTGCGACCAAGATAATATTCTTTGCTCGACTTGCTGTTGAGAGACAATAGGCTGCATTTCGAAGCATTCAGAGGCATTTCGTTGTCTATGGACCAAGTGTGAATCATATCGAGATCCCGTTGCAGGTTCTGTGTGTCGTCTGTGGAGTCTATCTTGCACCAAAGCTTTGCGTCATCAGCGAAAATAAGCACGGACGACTGTAATACAGTAGGCAAGTCGTTTATATATATATATTAAAAACAAAAGCGGTCCGGGGACTGATCCTTGTGGGACACCACGGGCAACTTTAATCGACTCGGATAGTTCGTTTTTGACTCTCACGTACATCTCACGAGATATCAACCATTCTTTAATCCATGCATGGAGTTTACCCTGTACTCCGTAGGTGAGTAGTTTCGGCGAAAGTATTTCGTGATTCACACGATCGAAGGCTTTTGAGAAATCGATATAAATTACGTCCACGGAGTGGCCGGCATCCAGTAGCTCAGACCAAGATTCTTTTGCTAATAGCAAGTTTGTCAGACAGGATCGTTTTTTCCTGAATCCATGCTGTGCCTCGGAGATTAAATTATTAAGCTCAAAGTGATTCCGTAAGGCATCAGCTATTATGGACTCCATTACTTTGGATAGCACTGGTAATAACGCTATCGGGCGATAGTTTGAAGGATCATTTCTTTTACCACCCTTGTAGATGGGACTAATCAAGGCAGTTTTCCAAGTTTCTGGTACAAAGCTCTGCTCGAACATCATCGTGAATACGTCAGATGTCGGTATTGCCAACTCGGAAGATAGATTGTGCAAAATGTTTGCGTGTATATTGTCTATACCGGGTGATCCTGTTCTCTTCATCGTCATTAATTTTGTTTGAACAACGTTGGGGGGAAACTCCACCCCCTGAAGAATTGGCAGGCTGCAGCTGTCAGAGTTTAAGGGCTGTCTATGGGTCGACACTTGTGAGATAACTGATGAAAATTGTTGTCGGAAAACGTTAGCGCAATCTTTAAATGACGTCACTATTCCAGTACCAGAGACCAGTGGCGGTATTCCCATTTTAACATTCCGGAGGTCGTTGACGTGTCTATACAATGCTTTGGGATTTATAATGAATTTTTAGACAAGACTGATTTTGTAATCTTTTCTGTCTTTTCGAATGAGGCAGACACACTTATTTCGCAGTAATGTGTAGTAGCACCAAGTCATCCCAGAAGGATCGTCCAAGTATTTGGACCAGGTATTGTCACGTTTACACATCCATTTCCGAGTACTGCTTCTGAGAGGCTTTTTCGGACGCTGTTTGCTGGATATTATTTTTACCTTCGATGATAAGTCAATGATAATACGAAGTTGGCTGTAAAACTTTTCCCAGATTTTCTTAGCTGATTTGAGTTCAAGGAAATTCCATCGATTTGCAGTAGCAAGAGCTCGAAGCAAGTCATAGTTCACAGTTGCATACGTTCGTTGAGTATTTACCGCTGGTTCGTATTGATAAGTATAATCAAATGTCATGACAACATGATCACTCAATCCGAGTGGAGCTGTATAGGAAACAGATTCTATCATGAGTTCTTCGTTTGTAAGTGTGAGGTCCAGGCTAGATGGGGTTTGTTCAGATCGAAATCGCGTTGGTTGTTGCACATGGTTGTAAAGAGGGGTGCAAGTCATTATATCTTCAAGAAAGCTTTTGAATGAATCGTCACCAGTAATGTGTGTTGCAAGGGTCGGTACATTAAAATCACCGAGCAAGAGCGAATGTGAATATGTGAGCTTCAATGCGAAACGTATTGCATTAGCAAGAACAGTGTCAGCGGCAGATGATGAAAAAAGGGGGTCGACAAATCAATGCTAAGAGGCATTGACGTTTATCATGTAAGTCAAAAGAGCAAAACAATGTATCTGGGACATCTAACTCGAGGGAGAGAAGTATAGTGCAGTTGATGCTTTCATGTAAGTAGAGGAGGACACCGCCACCTCTTGTTGCTTGATATTTTCGGTAAATCATCATATGAGGGATTTTAAGTTCAGAATCATGTATAGAATTACACAACCAGGTTTCTGTCACTGCGATCACATCACAATACGCCACGGTCTCACGCGAATACAGTTCAGTAAACTTGCCCAGAAGGCTCTGAGCATTGGTGTAACAGCAAGATAGAGATTTGTTCTTTGTTGACTTTGAAGAGCTCATAGTAGTAGATTGCGGTGCATTCAATAAATCAAATTCTATTTAAAATGTTGTTCGTCTTTGCAAATTCAGCGATAAGTTTAATTCTAATTTGTGTAAATTGTGCTTAAGAGACGGCTGTGATTTTATCTATTATCAAACCTCAATGTTCCTGCAACTTGTTTCATCAAGCTTTCAGACGGCAGTTTGAATTTGTTTTGTTGAGAAGGTTTCCTCAGAGCGAACATAATATTTTTGTCTAGTAATCATTTCAGGTGCTTAAAAATAAACAAATAATGATTAATCGGATAAAACAATGGTATAATGGTATTAATCAATTGCGTTTAAAATCAGCGAACTGAGTTCACGCTCAAGACGTATCTTATCACGACACGTTTCGCCTAGCGGTACAAACGCACTTGAATTATATGAAAACATGATTGCTTCGTCCTATTGGCCGTTTCATTACAATATTTTCTAGAGGAGTAGGATTCTATGTAATTGTTTGCCCCCTCAAACGATTAAATCCAAGAACGTTGTTATAAGCGTGTGCGTATTCCAATACGGTTTGAAGTGTATAACCTAATGCCATCGATGGAATATACTCTCGACTGTATAGCTGAGGAAGTTTGAAATCCCCCAATATCAATACTTGAAACTCTGACTTAGTTGTCACAAAGTGCTAACACCAATCAGATTATTGTTGAAGTCATTAGTTGTTGTTAGCTTACGATGGACCACCCCAATAAATCATACGTCTCTCGAAGTAAGAGTAAGAGAGCACCAAATTGTGTCGAAGTATATCAATGACCATATCGTTCCTAACTCTACAGATAAGCGAATAATTAAAGTAGAGTGCAACCTCTCGGCCTTCATCTAAATTATCACCAAGGATTGATGACATTCTGGGCGAAAAAGAGTTAGTTATCAGGCATTGATTCACGAAACAGCGTTTTTGTTATAAAGACTATATCCGGCATCTATTCATTACAAATCATGCACGGTTTGATTAATTTGTTGATGAGAGTTTCGAGCTTTCATAGATGCATCAAATGGTATTCTGTGTGAATAATGGTGCGGGTAAATCTAAATTATTTGCTCGCCTCATCTGGATTCGCATTTGTCATGGTGTTTTGCGTTATGCTTCTAGAAAAAAGTGATATCCTTAGCGTGATTTGTGGCGTTGCTTGAATTGATATAGCTTGAGTGTCGGAATCGGAAATTGTTTGTAGTTTTCTATTTCGATCGCGATTGATTTCGGATCAAGCAACATTTATTTAATCGTTTCAGCAGATGTTTTTGCCTGCAAATGCATCACATTCTTTTCATGTCTAAACTTTATACTCAGAACTCAGTTCGACTCAGAGATCCAGATTGAAAAAAAATTTTGAAAACTAATGTTTAAAGTAGCCATTGCGTCATTTAAACGAATTTATTCAGTGGATTTAAACTCACTTCATTCAACTTCCGAGATCGTGCTATCCACATATCTCAAATCGCAATTTCCTCCGAAATCTTATTGAATTCTGACAGGATTATTCACTAATTACGATAGTAGCTAGCGCGTTAGTTTTACGAATGAACAACGATTTCTTAAAGTGGGAAAAGACTACGGGATAAACGGTTTTCAGCACCAGCGGTTTCGCCATTCCTCCCGCAACATGGAATATATTGATAGACCAGGCAGTGTGTTTTTCAGTTACGTCGTAGCATGTAGGCGTTAAGCCATATTTATTTTAAATATCTTTCGTGGTCTAGGGTTAATTTAAGCTGAGAGTGGCGAATAACGTTCCATAGTAAGCTGATATAATGAAGTGGGTAGAACATGATGTATTTTCATTACTGGTAAACCGTACCTTACTTTCGTGTTGCTGTCGAGCCTCAAATATTGAAGCATTAGGTTTTGGCATAGACGTATATATTTTAATTAAGTCGTAGAAACGAGGGGTTGTTAGATTGTTCGAATTTTGTGAAGATCGTCAACTTGTATACCTTCTGTTAGCTATATTTTCCTTTAGAGTCCGCACCGCAAACCTAATTGTCGAAAGCGCATGATTTCATAAGATTTTTTGTTTGTGCCGGGTTCAGGGAACTCGCTTTTCTTGGGTTATTATCGTACACATATTTCATCTGCTCCTTTGATCAATGATAGCACGCCTACTAAGTGCAATCAAAACGTGGCAAATTCAATCCGCAATTTTTTGCACAAAACAGACACATGCTGTATCAATGGAATTAACAAATCCGTCATTCTCACGTACAAAATTCTTTTAAACAAATTGCGAGCGCAGAATTCCAGAATGATTGCAAGAAAATTCCTCTTAAAAAAACAGCGTTTGTGCGTTTGAGAAATTCATTGTGTGAAATTATTGAACCTCGGTCAACGAAGGAGTCCTTCGAAGGTGAAAATATGAACATTATTTGGGTATTATATGTAATATTTAAAATACATCATGCGAATAAGCTTTTTATCATATGATTTACGTTAAATGTATGCTTACATTCTAGCGCTATTTTGATGTTTCGCAATCACGCAATAAGGTTTTATTATCATCATTATTGTTTTATTAATTGTGCATCATTAATTAACCGGATCTGATGACGTTTTTGAAAAAAAATTTCGACAATTTTTTGGATTCCAAATGCGAGTATCGATAAGCTATGAGTTGCATGGAAATATGTTGAGAGATTTTTGACTTTAATTCGCGTTAACTACTCCAAAAAAACAAAATTTGCAAAAAATCGGTTAATCCACTCAGGTTTTGCTTTTTAGTGTGTGTGCATTTTCATTCACGATAGATCCTTACAGGTCCTTGTATGTAATACTATCTCTGATTTCGCAAAATCTACTGGTGGATTCCCCCAAGGTTCAGTGATAAGCACAATACTCTTCCTGATATTCATTCATGATATGGCGTCGCAGTTCTCATGTCCCTGCTACATGTTTGCTGCTGATGTAGTATTCACCGTATCCAGTGATCACCATGATCTGCTGAGAGATATTTCGAAGGTCATTAAAAAGTCACATGATTTGGAATTATATCAAATGTCTTCTGTTGTCTGCAGCAGTGGATAAGATCACAGTAACTGAAACTAGCGTTAAGATCGATTGTAATTATACTCAAAATGTTGCAGATTCAGGTAAATTCGTAACAGCAGGTTTCAAATGAGCTGCACGATTTGCCTCCTCTGCACAACGAGCTAGAGTATAAATGTTTAGGCTTAAATCTGTTCTGACATGTAGAACGCTAGACGAAAATGATAAACAAGGTACAGAGTTTCATGATTATGATACAAAGCTGCGTGGGCTTGAAGGATGAAGAATATTCAGGTATTTCGATGTGTGTGGTTAATTCGACTATATTCGGTTGAAACATTTTCCAAAGTGCTTACTGACACCTACGAGAAACAATCAACCGGAAAAAAGTAGAATAAATAAACGTGTAAAACTTTCGTGTGAGGAATACGGCATTATCCGATAGATCTTGACAAGACAAACACAATCATATGAATATTAATTGTTTATGACTTGACCAGGTCAGAATACTCGCGGAGTCAGAGCTTAAATGTTTTCTGTCCGCTGGTCGGATTGACGAAATAAACCATTTTCTTCCTGAACAAATATCGATTCCACCAAATTCAGGTAGTGCACATTTTTTAATACTGCTTTTCATAAAAATTGTCATTATTAATGCGCTACTTTTCACACGTTGTGACTTTTCACTAACGCGAGGTAATGAAATATCGATTGATGCTGAAAGGTTTGTGTGAAATTCTTAAGTTTGGTGTTATCATCACTTTTTGCTGAGCATTAAAAATATTTTCAGCCAGATTTTCTTCACACGTAAGTTTAAGTTGGCCTGAACCATGGAATGTTGCACTCTGATAAGTCAACCATTGTTTTGTCCGTGTGTGTGAAATGGTTCGCATATATACGTTAATACGCGTTCTACTGTTACATTGATCCAGAAACTTTGAAGCATGGATTTCGCTATCTAGTTTTTAATACTCTTTCAGTTTGGGATCCATGGTCAAACTGCTGGAAATGGTAAGTTAATTGTTTTGCTTCGCAACTAAGAAAAATATCGGCGAAGCAGTTAGATAAGTTATGTGTATGAATATAAAATACTGAACAGAAAGAGGAAAAAACAAATGATTTACTATTTGTAATTGATTTTTTTGAAGGAACATTTCTTTTGCTCATTAAAACGCTTATTTAATCGGTAGGAGTACAGAGCTTCATGGTTCGTAAGTAAATCTATTATATACATTTGACTTGGTGGCAATTAGTATCTGGTAACTTATGAGTCATTTTGATTGAACATTTTGTAATTAGGCACACGCTATACATGGTCCAGAAGGAGTGTGTGATCGCGATGGGTTCACTTTCTTTGACCAGTCTATTTCCAAAGATTACTAAAAGTCCTTAATGCAGAGTTGAAGAATATGATTATTGTTCCGCGTCAATTTTGGGCGAGGCACGGTCGTTCTCTTAACTTGCATTAAACGGGGACATGTTGACCGGTTACTAGAAGAGAGTTGAACGAATGTGAAATCAATATTTGTTCTCTGCGCAGCTGTTACCTCTCGAGTTGTTGTTTTATTCAATTTACGGCCAACAGGTTCACGGTGAGCCGTCACATTCTTTGGTTCGCAGGACCAACCGTGACTTATTGCAAAGTATTGTGCCTGGAAGAATTTGTTGCCTCGTACATTGTGAAGTATATTTTTCAAAACCGTAACTATTGCGGTTTTGCTGTTGCTGTTTGCTTTGTTTAGCATGTTACAGCTCATGTGGGGTGGCCGAGGGTAATGTTCTGTATATCAACCAGAAACTGGTGATTAGGATTAAAATCAACTATATCCCAATACATTCACTTGATGGGTATGCAGAATAACAAATTTACACTATAGTCGGTTTGCTTTCGGGATATGTAGTTATTCAATGAATGATATATTGAGAATTATAAAAGGGAATATATTGAAGTGAAACATAATAGCTTGGTAATACCATGTACAGTTGGAGCTTCTGATATTATATCATGCAGAAAATCTTCAAAGACAGAAATTGGTACATGCTCCAAAGAGGAGTGTAAATATCATCTGATGGAATTCGTGTTAATCGGTTTGGGTTAGAAACTCGTCAAGGCATAAAGGATGAGAAATTTAAGATTGAGAAAAATATATATTATGGTAAATGAAGTGCTATTTAATTACATTTCTTGTTTTGGCGAAAATCATTGATTTGTCTGAGTTCCTTTGGCATAAAGGAACTTTACGTAAAGACTGCTATAATTCATCATCAGTTCAGTTCAATTCATTTGGCAAACAACTCTGAATGGCTGATAAGCCAATCGAGCTTCCAGAATTTCTGTCGTTAGAAAGATTAAAAGGACGCCCACCGCGGTGATACGTTAGGGGTTTTTCAGGCCGTCCTTCGGTCTAGGTAGAACGGAAAATGTTTCTCTTCACAAAGATGGATAGAGGTTAGCTATGGAAAATTTGTACGTATAATAAAAACATGACATTTAAAATTAGGCTTTATATAATTGGATGTGTTGCTTTTTATATGTCCCAGTAAAAACTGTACAAATCCAAAATAAAAATCATTTTCATGCTAATGATATAGAAAAGCAACCTGAATATTCATCAAGAAAAGTGAAGGAAAATCTGATGCCACGAGGCATCTAAACCCCCTTTGAAAGCACCAACTGGTATGCAAGCGACTAGTTCCTTAGACAGCTTTTTTCAGAAGATTGACACTCTTTCACTGAAGTTTTGGCTAAGATTCAGACGACTGTGATTTTACGCAGAAGCCTGTCAGGAATTTGAAGGTTCTTATTAGGTCACTTAGTAGACGCCAAAGACCAAATAGGCTCAAAGAAATTAGACGTTCCTCGTGGGATTTTTCTGATATATCTTCAAACATATCGGTAGCTAGACGTTTGACCCCCACTAGTAGTAATATGTCTCTTTGGAATAAAATGCCCTAGGATTGCACGTATTATTCCAAATTCGGCCTGACAATCGCCATATATAAGGGGTTAAACACTGCCGGCGTTCTACATGTCAGAACATATTTGAGCCTGAAGAGTTATACTCTAGCTCGTTGTGCAGCGGAGGCACATCGCGCAGCTCATTTGAAACCTGCTGTTACGACTATAGCTAAATCTTTAACCCTTCGAGTAATTTACAATAGATCTTACCGCTAGTTTCAGTTACTGTGAATTTATCGACTGCTGCAGACAACAGAAGGCATTAAATATCATTTACGGGAGGGTCCCATTCATGTGACTTTTTACTGACCTTCAAAATATCTCTCAACAGATCATCGTGATCACAGGATACGGTGAATTCGACATCAGCAGCATGCATGTAGCGGGGACATGAAAACTGCGACGCCATATCATGGATGAATAGCAGGAAGAGTATTGTGCTTATTACTGAAACTTGGGTAACCCAACAGTAGATTTTGCGAAATCGGAGGTAGTATCACCTATACGGACCTGTGAGGATCTATCATGAATAGAAATGCTCATTTTCATTCGTTTCCATCGCACACACACTAAAAAGCAGAACCTGAGTGATAAACCGATTTTTGAAAATTTTGTTTTTATGAAGTAGTTTACTCGATTGAATTCAAAAAAAGCTTTCAACATATTTCCATGCAAATCAAATTAGCTTCACGATTGCTTGCATTTGGAATCGAAAATGTTTGTCAAGATTTTTATCAAAAACCTCCAGATCCGATGAATGAATGATGCATAACTAATAAAACAATAATGATGATAATAAAACCTCATTGCGCGATTGCGAAACATCAAAATAAAGATAGAATGTAAGCATACATTTAACGTAAATCATATGATTAAAATTATTATTCGCATAATTCATTTCAAATATTATATATAATCCTAAAATAATTTTCATGTTTCACCTTCAAAGGACTCCTTCTTTCTTTGACTGGAGTTCAATAATTTCATGCAATGAATTTATTAAACGTACGAATGCTGTTTTTCAAGCAATCATCATGGAATTCTGCTCTCGATAATTGTTTTAACGATTTTTAAACGTGAGCATGCCAAACATCACAGGTTTGATAATTCCATCGATACAGGATGTGTCGGTTTGGTGCGAAAGATTGCGGATCAAATTCGACACCTTCTGATTGCACTCAGTAGGCGTGCTCCGAACAAGATGGCCCAAATGACAATCGCAATGACCAGCACTACCGCTAGCTGTAGCACTACCGTAGATAGCTGCTATGGGTTCCGGTCCAAGTAAATGGATGTCAACTGTTCGCGTTTCTGATTTTG